>JANZLH020000110.1:277656-292505 GCA_026770325.2 Erythroxylum fimbriatum
AATAGAAAACATAGTGCAGAATTCGGGTATAAGAAGAAGAAAAGAAGAAAAGAAAGCTAGGGTTCTACCTAGGGAGAGAGAGAAAATGTAGAAGAGAAAGAAAATAAGAGAAATTCACATCCAAAGAAGATAGAAAACGTGAATCTCCCCAAACTAATGCTAAAGGACCCTATTTATAGTGGAGGAGGTCTTGTAAGAGAGGATTTCTTTTCCAAGTAAAAGTAGGTCTTTATGTCCTTGTAGACATAGGATCTTTATAAGAAGATGATTTCTTTTCTAAGTAGAAGTAGGTCTTTCTTTCCTTGTAGAATTAGCATCTTTAGAACGAGATGATTTCTTTTCCAAGTAGAAGTAGGGTTTTTTTTTCTTCTTTCCTTGCCAAATTAAGACCTTTACAGGGTAGGACTTTTTTTTAGAAATCTTCATTTCTCCCAATCTATACAACATCCCACTACCATAAGGCAAATACCTGGATACCCGAAAGGCATTCAAGTACATACCTTATGATAATGGTATGATGGAGCAAAACATATTCGACTTACACGTGGCAATCCAACCTACACATGGCATCATCTAACATACTCAAAAGTCATTAATTTTAAAAACCATTCATTTCGTTCATTCAAAAAGCTTACACTGCTACTACCAAACAACTATTTACAAAACCTTATACAGATTTTTATCAAAACTACAAAAATCATGCTAGAGTACTCCTGGTGTCAGCTGACAGACCGTCTTAGTAAAACTATAAAAATCATGCTAGAGTACTCCTGGTGTCAGCTGACAGACCTCTGAGCCATTTCTTTGTCCCAAAGATCCCTTAAAACCTGACAAGGAACTAGGTCCCCTGTCTCGTACCTGAAAAGCCACATTGTAATTTTGATGAGTTTTGCAAACTCAATGAGTGAACCATCATTGATGAATTCACCAGATCATATACACACATCCCATATTACACAAATATTCATTCTAAAATATATTTATGATTCAAAAACTCACACAATAGGGTATAACATTTAATCATTTCAAACAGATCATAAATAAACAAATACATATGCATATGAGACTCCCATTCATTCTTATTGTTGTGACTGAATGCCTATCACATACTTATACATGGCCCATAGGGCTCAGTCAGAATAGAATCACGGAGCATAGCTCTACGTGCACACACATATATCACGGAGCAAAGCTCTACGTGGAAGCGCTTCATACTGGCAATTCAAGTCACAACGCCTTTATCTGAGCATGCATTTTATGAAATGCATCAAAACTGAATATGGCATATATGGCAATCATATATGATGCTCAAACAAAACTCATAATCATCGGACCTAAGTCTGACATTCAACTTTCGTTGAGAATTCACATAACATTTAGAATTCCATAGTAATCAAAGCCATAATCAAAGCACTTCCAATACATTCCTGAATATTGATCTCCTCAGACAATTTAAAGTTCGGAATTCATAAACAAATCGTAAACAGTTTTATAATGTTGGAAGTTTAAACAAATCAAATCTAATCAATCCTAGGAAATCATCTACGTTGACTCACAGTATGCTCCAATAAGCTATTGCCTGGATGGTCCAGCAATGTTCAATTGGCGTCCGATGTGCTCCTCTAAAATATACAAAACACATTCACAAATATCACATTTTTGCACAAATGTACAAGTGTTCTTTTATGCATATCAATGTATAGAAAGTATGCACAATGCATGTTCAATGACAATTCTAGGGTACACTAACGCGATCCTTATCAACAAATCATTCAGATATCAAAACACTCATTAATACCATGTATATTTAAAATTGAATCGCAACAAAACAATGTCAAACAATTTCAGAACTTCATTGACCACTTCAGATTTTTCCTCTAATACACATACGGTTCAACTTTCCATACTAAATCTGATAAGGTAAATAACACAATTAGACAAAACTTCCTTCCGTAAAGTTGTTCGTCAATGTCTTAATTTTCTAATGACACCAAAATAATTCAATTTGGTTCAGTATAAGAAAAGATATACTCAAAATATTTTAGACTATTCTTAAGCTTCAGCAGAATTCTTACCTCAATTTCCAACAAAAATTGGAAAATCTTGGAGACAATTAAAACTCCATATCTTCATAAACGTTGTATTCCTATGTCTCTAGTTTACGTAAAATCAAAAATCACCATATTTAGATAACTACAGAGAAAGTTATGGTCAAAATACTAAAGTGTGTTCGAGCTGTCAGGGAGAGACTTCGCCGCGGCGATAACAAAAAAGATGGCCACGACAAGAACAAAAAGATGGCCGCGGCGAACACTCTAGAAACCAGATTTTCTTGGGAATTTTTTGAAAAGATTGCCACGACGAACTCAAGAGTTTGCCGCAGTGAATTAAAAAGATTTAGCCCCGGCGAACGTTTACAGAAGACTCATCTTCCCCACTTTCCAGATTTTTCGCTTTATCACTCTACCATTATGCACTTCTATACCCAAAACAATCTCTAAAACTTCACTTCATTTAACTCCTAATTCAGTTCAAATCATTTACATAAGATCAAAATTCAAGATTCACACTTAAACATCTAAATTCATTTCTACTAATACTCAACAAATGCACATAGACAACGACCCATTTTTGGTTTTCTCTAAACCACGACAGAGTGTATATGCATTTATAAATTTTCCAGCACTCTTCCGAACTCCTTTCAAACTAAAACAGATTTTTCTTCTGGGATTGTATATTTGACCAAATATCTACAATCTTCTCCCAAATAATCCCAAATAACTTATCACCCCATCCAGTGCATACTACTGGTTCTTCATATTTTTCTTCTGGGATTGTATATTTGACCAAATATCTACAATCTTCTCCCAAATAATCCCAAATAACTCCTTTTTCTTTTTCCATTTGAATGAAATTCTCTGGCAACATTTGGTTAATCTTTTTGATTTCCTCCTTTATAACCCTGGTTTTCTCATGATTAAGCAGCACTAAAGCCCTTTCCTTCATCTTCTTCTGTTTTTATGGGCTTGTTATGCTGTTTGTAATCTGTAAACCATATGCTAGTGGATCCATCTCTGTTTTCCCAAATTTGAGATTTTTGTGGTATTGTGGATGACGAGGTTTCTTCTGGAGGTTGTATAGTCCATCTTTCTTCATTGAATATTTTTTAGGAATATTCTTCACCGGCATTAGTATCTAAATGTTGTGGCACTGGTATTTGCAATCTTGCTACAATTCCTCTTGTAATGAGCAAGTTAGCTCCCACTCCAGTCCATGATTCATAACCTTTTGTTTGAATCACAATTTCCATATGGTTATAGAAATCTGTAATTGTCATCATTTGGTCTGGTAGGAAATAGACCAATTCAGTTCTTGTTGATAGGTCAATTTCCATTTGCCCCATTATTGCTCTTGTGTCACTCCCCGTCTTTTGTCTCGTATTACCACTAGAATTTTTACACCAGCTTTCTTCCTATGGAGCGCAAATATCCTAATCATAATCATCCCAAGGTAAATATGCACTGGATGGGGTGATGAATTCGATAAAGAGCAAGGATATACTATTGAATCAACAGGGTTGGGGAAAATGGCCGACCAAAAGATCGTAAAGAGCCACAGCATCCGATAGCCTTTTGACTATCAACAGAAAAAGGAGATTCCTGTCTCCCACTTAAATGAACTACCGTTCATCATATGTAAATTATTTAGTATCTTTAATTTTCAGACGAACATCTGGCGTCTTCTTTTCAATGGAATAGCTGTTTCTCCACTAAGTTTGTTGGTTTGGGAAATAATTAGCCGCGTGAGAAACAATAATTGAGGACAGCTTGCATCAATCGTCTACGAGGGCCCCATGTGCACCTGGATTGATGAGTTAGCCTAAATTATTGTAGTTTAAAAATCTTTATATAAGGATGCAAAATGTAATCAAGGGACACATCGGAACTCATATCTGCAATTCCTCTATCTCTCACTTGATCGCGATAAAATCTCTTTTGTTTACATGAAGCATACATTGCTGCTTACATAGATGATATTCTTATCTTCTCTAAAACAGCAAACATTCATCACCGAAACTTTGCTTTTCTAACCTCACATGCATGCATGTTATAATCCTAATCCATAAAATATCATTAAGTTACTTACTTGTTTCAGCTTTTATTTCTAGCAATACGAGTAATTCACAGACAACCATTAAGAGCAACTCAATGATCGGTGATGAACAAACCAAGCAGAAAATTCTTCAGGAGCTCAAAAACTACCGTAACTCTTCCTAGTGTTTTCTTTTCAAAACATAAAATACGTGGGTTCTTTGCATGTCATACATTTGTCACTACTAGCAGTCCACGTGCCACCATACATACAAGCCATTTGTCCCAATTATAGGATGCCACGTGTCACACCATAATTGGCCAATAAATTAATATTTTTCTAAATTTCACCAAAAATACCAAAATATCCTAAATAATACCAAAATTGCCAAAACACATTTTAATCATATTTAACAACTCAATTATACCCGGAAATGTCAAAGAATGCATGTACAATCATATGAATGTGCAAAATGTGTATGTCACTATTAATTTATGCATGATGTGCTTTTTTCCTAATTTCTCAGAAATTCTCATAATTCACAATTCTAGCCCTAACATGGGTAACGGCATGTTACAAAGAGGATCTCAAGAAGTTTTTAATCGAGCTCATACATCATTGAGAAGTTGTATTGAGAGGGCTTTCGTTGATTTTAAGGCTCGCTAGAAGATATTGGAGAAAATGCCTAAGTATTCATTGATGGATCAAAATAGAATAATTTGTCCAGGTTTTACGTTGCATAACTATATTATAAGAAGTATAATTGATGACCTAGTTTTTAACATCATCGATCAAGGTCTTGAATTTATAACTCTAGATGTATTTCAAGATGTTGAAGTTAACTCTGTATAAGAAGGTGTTGAAGAATAGAGAACTCGGGAGATGGCAGCTATTCGTGATAATATTGCTTCTAGTTTAATGACAGTTAAATGTCATTCTTAGATTATTATAAACCTTTGCTTTAAATGATGGTGTTGATTTCTTTTGCTCTATTTGAATTGTATTGTTAAACTTTATTTGGATTGTTATATTTTGTGCTTGGATGTATCATTATCTACGAAATTTTTGGTTGACTTATTTATTTTATTATTATTAGTATTATTATTATTATTATTATTATTATTATTATTATATGTTCTATGTTATTTATTAGAGTTATAAACTTAATTTTGTAAAATTAAATATCTAAATTCTAAATTCTTATAAGAATGTTCAAATAAATACTAAGATATAATACTTATGTACTTATATTTTTTTAAAATTCATGTCCTCATAAGTCATTTTACACATAAACAGCTAATACTAAAAAGTTAATTTTAACAAACATCTTTAACAAACAACTAAAGGTATTTATTGGTCAAATCTACTGATATAATCTACTATCAACTAACCGCTGATAGAATCAGCTAACAGCTAATGCAATTCGCTAATTGCCAAAAAGACCTTTATCTTTTGGTCCTTGAAATTTTACAGTTTGGGACACATCAATGTTTTAGATTATGTCTATGTATTATATTTTGTAATCTAATTTTTGAGATAAACAAGGTCTAAGAAAGCCCTAAATCACATTTGTATTTCCTACCAATTATTTTTTTCGAGAGGGATACAATATAAAATATAAAATTGTCTTGGCATGTTTTGGAAAATTTTAAAACATACCTTATGGCATCCAATAGACCAAGATATCATTTTCTCATAGTCTCTCAATTTTCTCCCAAATCTTTTGATCTCTCTTGGTATAAATCTTTTCTCAAACTATTTCTTAGACTAATTTTGATGCAACCAATAAACCTAACTCTATATTACTTCACTTTTCTCCCAAAAATTATGAATTTCATTAAGGTTACATTAGCTGACATTTAGTAATTTTGAGGTGTGAGGGTGTTTGTATTTTTTTTTTCATTTGTATGTGCTAAATTAAAGCAACATGAGTAATGATTAACCTTTAGTAGAGGGAAATGGATGACAAAGAGAGGAGGTTGTTTCATAACGTCAATCCTGACAACCCTCTCAAAATAAACATCATATGTTATGTTTCAACAATGAAGCTCATCTAGAAAGGATCATTAGAAATTAACCATTTAAACCAAATATAAGTTATTGTATGCATACTTTAGTAGAGATCAGTTTGGGGGCAAAATTTTAAATGATGACTGACAATGTGGGATGGATAAGTTTTTTCAAAATCATAAAAGATGTATATAAAGAGCTCACACTCAAAGTGTTATCCACATTACAATATAAGAAATATAAAAATTTAAACAACTCAACTATGGTAAAATTTCATATTAAGGTTTAATATCCATCAATCATTTTAAATTAAGGTGCAATATGCATCCATCATTTTAAACTTAAATGTGAGTTTTATACATCATAATAAGTGGAATCTGAGCTCTACCAAACCTCTATCATAAACTTCCCGTTGAATGTAACTAGTTTTGTCTTCTTTTGGCATGAACCCACTAGAACCAAGAGCACTAATATTAGTTTGCTCGCCTTACATTATCTACGCCAAACTATTAGTCATACTACGATTAGTAAGAGGGAGAGTACAAGAGTGTTAGCTCTAAGAGAATTATTTTATTTATGTTACATAGTGGAGCATTCCAATGCAATTTTGAGTTTTTTTTTCATATATTTAGAGCATATGATGACAAGGAAGAAGGAGCAATATACGGAGGTTTATACCTCACTCACCTATTAAAAACCTACAAGTATTTGGTAACCTCTTCGAAATGACCATATCATGTTTAATACTTCCTTAACATATAAGTGATGAGGTATATAATTTTAGTGAAGAAGATAGAGGGAACATATATTATAGTTAGGCATGAGGATGGAAAGTTAAGAGGTAATATTTTAATTGTAATAATTGAGAAGGTAGATAGAAGTAATGAGCAACCAACACTAGTTGTTGAGCCAGACGAGTAAAGGGATAATAACCCAAGGATATTAAACTGACACCTCAACAATTAATGTAGGAGAGAATTAAGAAAATCATCTATCGAGTTAAAAACAATAATTTTTGTAAGGTAAAATGCTATAAGGATTTTAGAGAAGCTTTAATGTGCAAGCATAGTAGTTGAATTGGTTAGAGGATAACATAGTTACTTATTTTCAACATGTTAGATTTTCAAAGACACTAAGGCCTTTTCCACTATTGTAACTACCAACAGAGCATGTTGAGGACAATGATGATGATGATAATGTAGTGGATAACTTATTTCTTTATACTTTTTGTTTATCTATTGGACTTTATTTGAATTTCTTTCCCTTGTATTTCAAAACTTATTTTAATTATTCAAATTGCCATAATTATTAATTATGGCAATTTGTTTTTAAATATGTTTCTTTTATTTTGTGTTTTTGTATCTTTTACATTCTATTGTTTTTGTTTTTTTTAGTTTCTAAGCAAAGTTTTCATTTTAATTTATCTCTTGGATTTATAGAGAGCAACATCAACAAAGGGCTTATAAAATTTTTCTCAATCTTTATTTCCTTTCTCTATCTCTATTTTTGTGAACTATGTATTTATTTTATGCCTATTTTTCCAATAAGGACAATGTATAGTTTAAGTGTATAGGAAGGGTTATTTTTAGCCATAATTAATTGAATATGATACATCCTATTAGTAATTTAATCAAATTGTAATTAGCTTAATAAGTTAAACTTTGAAACAATAAATAATAAAAATAAAAGTTATGACAATGACTTGTTAGAAGTTTCAATTGCTTCGTGATTTGACTATGTTAAGTTAATAGATATGGTTTGTTTAATCTTAATTGAACAATTTTAAGAATTTATGCTTAAATTGAATGATATGACCATATATATTATTTAAACATGATTTGGGTATAGATTTGAACTTTATAAATAGTTGAGTATTGTATATTGATTATGAATTAATGAAAAATATGTGGATAAAATAATTGTTAGTACATTATATTTATGCTAATTTTGATTTAGGATGGGCCGAAATTTTGATTAGTGCTAGTGGCCATTTGAAAATATGAGCTAACTAAGCAACTTGACGTATCATAAAAAATATTTATGTTGCAAAAGAATTTAAAGTATATAGAAGAAATAAAAGAGGAAAAAATAATTAACCACAAGTCTTAATTTTGTGGGATGAAGATTGGGAATTGAGTTGACTCCAAGACGAAGAACCCAACGCGCATATCTCTAACTTTTTAAAGATCTGCGATTCATTTAAAATCAATGGAGCAAAAGATGACACAATTAGACTACATCTATTTTCATTCTCCCTTAGAGGAAATGCTAAACAGTGGCTGAATTCTATGCCAATTTCGTCACTTGCTACGTGGGATCAAGTGGCAGAAAAATTCTCACTATAAGTACTTCCCCCTTGCTAAGACTACAAAGCTAAGGAATGATATCTCGTCATTCTTCCAAACTGAAGGTGAATCAATGTATGACACATGGGAGAGATTAAAGGAGATGCTCAAATGATGCCCTCATCACGGACTACTACTGTGGATACAAATCCAAACTTTTTATGATGGGCTAAGTCAAAGTACAAGTCAATTGATAGATGCAACAGCTAGAGGGAGGCTAAATAATAAAACACCTAAAGTGGCTAAGAGTTGATCGAAGATATAGCCATGAACAACTACTAGTGGTGCTCAATTAGAGCATGATTTAATAGGCCAGTGAGAGTCTTGAAGTAGATGTGATGGCACAGTTGGAAGGTCAAGTGGAAGCCTTAAGTAAAAAGATAGACAAATTAACTATGGCTCCATAAGGAAAGGTGATACAATGTGAGGTGTGCAGGCTAGATCACCAAGGACAAGAGTGTTAATCAGCTCAGTCCGAACACGTGGATTATTTAGGGAATGCTCCAAGACCCTTAAATAATCCTTACGGTAATATGTATAACCATGGATGGAGGAACCACCCCAAATTTTCATGGGATAATCAAGGACAACAAAGAAGCAATCCTCCACCTGGATATCAGTAGCGAGCATCAAAGCCAAAAAAGCCAAATATAGACGAAATGACACTGGAATCTATTTAGGAATCAAGAGCAAAATACCAGAGATAGCAGACATCTATATGTAACTTGGAGGTTTAACTTGACCAACTGACAATAATTTTAGCTGAAAGGTGAACGGGGAATCTGTCGAATATAGCTAAACCCAACCCTAATGAGCATATGAAAGTGATGAAACTTAAAAGCTGGAAGGAGTTACAAGTAGATGCCAGACCCCTAAATGAAAAGGCGAATAGCGAAATCAATCAAGAGAAGACCAAAGCTGTAGAGAATCCTCTTAAAGTGAGGGAGTTTCAACCCACCATACCATACACAGTGAAGTTAAAGAAGGATCACATATAAGAGCAATTTGGTAAATTCCTTAAGTTATTCAAACAACTTCATATTAACTTACCACTTGTTAAAGCCCTAGATAGATGCCTAAGTATGAAAAATTTCTAAAGAAGCTACTTTCTAATAAGAATAAGTTGGAGGAATTGGATACAGTTTTGCTAAGCGAGGAATGCTCAGCGATCCTGCAAAACAAGTTAAGAAAGAAGCTTAAAGTCTAGGGAGTTTTACTATCCCTTGTTTTATTGGTAATTTGTCAGTAGAAAAAGCTTTAACTAATTTAGATGTTATCATTAACTTAATGCCATACAAATTATTCAAGAAATTGGGATAAAGAGAACCTAAACCTACCAGTATGAGCATTCAATTGGTTTACAGATTTATTAAATACCTTAGAGGAATCATTAAGGATGTATTAGTAAAGTTTGAAAAGTTCATCTTCCCATTTAACTTCGTTATACTTGACATGGACAAGGATATAGAAGTACCTTTGATTTTAGGGCGCCTCTTCCTAGCTACTGCTAAAGCCATCATTGACATTAGTGATGGTAAACTAGTTCTTAGGGTGGGAGAAGAAAGGTAACTTTTAAAATATCTAATGTTATGAGACACACACTTGAGTGTGATGATTCATGTTATTTTATTGATGTTAATGATTCTGTAACTTTAGACATTATGCAAGAAATTGTCTCTAATGACATGCATGAATTGTCTATAACTCAAGACTAGGACGAACAGAAAGACAATAAGCATTTTGTGAGAATAAAAGAATTGGCAAAATGTATAGAAATACAGGGATAAGGTTCCTTTATTGAAGAACCACAAGAGTTAGAGTTGAATACACTTCCTGATCATTTGGAATAGGCATTTCTTGAGAAGAATTCAAAATTATCAGTAATTATCGCAACAACTCTAGGGGTGGCACAAAAGTAAAAGTTGCTAAATGTGCTTAAGAAACATAAAAGGGCCATTTCATGGAAGATTTTTGACATTATAGGGATCAACCCTTCTCTTTTCACGTACAAAATTTTAACAGAGGAGGAGTTTAAACTGGTGGTACAACCTCAAAGGAGGCTGAATCCAAATATGAAGGATGTGGTCAAAGCAGAGGTGATTGAACTCCTGGATGTCATAGTGACTTACCCTATGTCAAATAGTCCTTGGGTGAGCCCTGTGCAGGTTGTACCAAAGAAAGGATGAATGATGGTGATCTCTAATGAAAAGAATGGCTAATTCTTATAAGAACTGTCACGGAATGGAGAGTGTGCTTCGTGTTAGAGAAGTGCTCTAAAGGCAATCACCTTTAGCACTTATTATACAAATCTTTTTGATTAATAAAAAGACTTTTTCGTTAATTTGATGTTTATGTTCTTTATGAATTGATAGTGATCTTATTTTGAATTAATGAAGTCCTTGATACATTACATAGCATAAAGGAAATCATGATGAGATCATGAAAATTAGATTCCTATCATATGTAATTATGTTAATATCTAAATTATCCCTAATCATATGATTATTGAGATGGGACATTATTAATCTTGACCGATTAGCATATGTTATACTCTTTGATTAGATCAAGCAGTGAATCTCATAAGTTGTAAGCATGAGTGGTTTTGAGTTAACATGTGGATGCTTGCTAAGAGTAGTAAATACATTGGATGACCTTCCATACGACAATCATATGGATAATATATTCTAGTGTCAATGATAGTCTCATCATAGCAACAGTGTAAATATCCTTAGACTTGAGGTTGTCAAGGATTTCTTGGATATTAATCTTGTACTTTGACTTTATTCCTCATTGCCTTTTAGAGGTTGCTCATAAGGTGGTGATTGGGTACAAATTGAGGCATTCGAAGGTAATTGAGTAGCTAATAAAAGATTCACCACTCCTCTTAGAAGGAGATGACACCCACGACCTGTTGTCGGGGTCATTACTCGGGAATCTCTGGCCAGAGTGGAAATGCAACGGAGATAGTCTTTAGTGACATATCCAATTGAGTAATGAGCCTCAGGGATAAGAACTAACATCACTTGGGCTAGATGGGACATAGTCAATCTAATAGGAGTTGACACAACCAAGTGTGGTATAGATGGTGAATGGATGAATTGCATGGGAACATTATCTATGGAAGGGTTCATAGTCAAACTGTTAATTTTCTGATCAATTGTGGGTCATGATGTGTTGCTAGATACCGCTCCTGACTTGCTTGAATTAAATGTTAATTCAAGTGGTCAATATAACCGGAAACCTAATGGGTCACACGTATTGAAGATGTGAAGAATGAGTAAAATGGTTTTGGATAGGGATCCAAGTTATGAGAGACACATGACTAAGCTACACAAGTGTAGTAGTTTTGGGTCATTTGATTATGAATCATATCATACATGTGAATCTTGCTTATTAGGTAAGATGACAAAATTACCCTTTAATAAGCAAGATGACAAAATTACCCTTTAAAGAAGGGGTGGAATTTTCATGCTAAATTAAGTGGGATTAAAAGCCACTTAATTCCTACTAACTCTCCATTGATGTTGGGGGTTAGAGGAACGCCAAAAGGTGTAAAAACATCAATTTTCGTGCAAGTGTTGTGTGAAAACAAGGGACTTTTTGGTGAAGTGTTCATCATCTTTTCTCACTCTCTACAAACACTCTCTCAAAGAATACATTACAAAGCTGGCACTTTGTGTGTGTTCTAGCGATTCTTCCTAAGAGGTTTCAAGCTTCGCTCTTCGTGTGGATATCATTAGAGATGTCCTCCTTTGGTCATTGTGGCTTATGACAACCTAAAGAGGTGAAGACAACGAAGAATGAAGGAGATTGTAAGGTACACATCTTAAGTTCATGTTTTGTTAAAGTTACATCTAATAGCACTTGAAAGTTCTTGGCTTTTCGAATTTGGTTTTAGATTTATACTTCTATTTTCTATTTTTGATGCATGTGATGCAAGATCAAAACCTAACAGTGGTATCAAAGTGATCTTGTGCCTATTAGATGTAGTTTCTATTACATGTGCAATAGGATTGCATGGTTGTGATAATTGAGGTTCTGTTCTTAGCAAATTCGAAATTAAATTATGAAATTTTTTTTTCACGATTCTCTTTCACTAATCACTAATGAGATGCTTTTATATGGTTTTCGTGATTGAAAATTGATTTTAATGTGATTAAAATATTTATTTTTGAATTTTATACAACATGCATGAAAACTATTTTCCAGGAGAACATATGATGTTAGTTGGCTAAATTATTGAGGTTGAACATGTTTTTCTTGGAATTTGATTCTGGAAAAATTTTGTAAACCTATATAGAATGTGTTTAATCCTCTGGAATGTTTCCATAATTAATTAAAAAATGTTAATTAATTTTTCAAACAGTAAACAGATCTGGTCGGTTTTGTTGAAATTAATGAACCTGTTTTGTTTGATAATTTTATGTGTATGTTTCAGTTCCAAAACCTTAAAAATATTTTTATGTGATAAAAATGTGTTATTTTAATGTCTTATTCATGCCAAAATGAATTTTCTCAAAATTATATTTCCGGAAAAATTTTAGATGTCAAATTTGTCATTTTTATATGTCTAGGTGTAATTTCGGTTATCTTGATGATTTTGGGTGATTCCAAAATTATTTTGGCGAATTGAAACGACTTGGAGATGCATGAAATGATGATTTGATGTTTAGGAAATTTTGGAAATTAATTTTGAATTAATTTAAGTGGATCATTAAATTTTCTAGTATGATTAGAAAGTGGCATGTATGTCAAAATTAAAGTGTTTATTTTTCACATCAAATAATTAATCTTAAGGTTATTAAATTTTAAATTAATTTATAGAAATTGGAGTTTAATTTAATTTGATTAATATTAAATTCCAAATTGAAATGACATGCAAAATTAAATTTATCCAAGATTAAAATTAGTAAGCACTTTGATTCAAGAGATGAATCGACTTCTAAATTTCAGGATCCATAAATTGTCATAACCAAAACTTATGTGTTTAATTTGATGCATTAGAGAATGCATGTTAGGATTGTTTGGACTTGCATGAAGGATGGCTATGGACTTAAGCCCAACATGATTGGGGTGTCCATATCATGCCGTATAGTTATAGTAACTATATATATATATATACAAGACCATCCTAGTTAGATGAGACCTAAGTAAAAATCCTTTACTTAGAATATTAAAGCTATCACCTTCCATTAATATGGTGAGAACTAGAGTTCTTTTCAAATTAGGATTATTGGGCAAACCCAAGCTCGCTTTACACGAATATGTTCAATCCATAGAAATATGATTTTCAGATTAATGGGTCGGTTTTAACTAGAAGTGTTGATTTGTTGGGCAAACCTAAGGTTAACATAGACAGAGGTGAAGTTGGGTAGTGTACATGAGATGTACATGCATCAAGAGTTGATAGCCCAATGTTAGTGCACACATCAATAGTTGATAGCACTAGATTTGATAGTTGCGTTATAAATGCAATTGGTATGATCGATACCTACCGATTGACCTAAGGTGGCTTGTTGGGCAAACCCAAGGTCATTTTTAGGGATATTGGATATCAACTCACTAGGAGAACTTCTATACAAGTTCCCTTGGATTCATATAGAGAGTTATAGATTTGTGAGAAAATAGTGGGAGCGATACTGTATGTTATTAAAGTCCTAATTGACATGCATTTACGTACAATCTATCACCATTTCTCTCTTTGACATTAGGTTGTAAGAATCAACGCTATGACCACTAATGTGAACCTACGCTCACTTATGGAAGCCAATAAGTTGACTGGACCCAACTTCTTAGGCTGGATTAGGAACCTGAGAATAGTTCTCAAGTCAGAGAAACTAGGCTTGTAACATCCTAGATCACCTGCTTACAGATATTGTCCGCTTTGGGCCTTGGCCCAGCCAAGCTCTCACGGTTTTGCTTTTCCCGAGGCCTTCCCAGGAGGTCACCCATCTTAGAACTACTCTCACTTAAGCACATTTAACTTCGAAGTTCTGGTGGGATCCAGTGCATTAGGCCATGGAAAACACGTCTGTACGGGCGAGGTATCCGTACCGTTATAAGGCGTACTTCGTTCCCCTCTCCAACCGATGTGGGATCTCACACTCTCCACCCACCTTAGGGCCCTACCCTCTTTGGGGTTCAGCCTAGCAGGCACAACTATTCAGGTACTAGCTCTGATACCACCTGTAACATCCCAGATCACCAGCTTACAGATATTCTCCACTTTGGACCTTGGCCAACCAAGCCCTCACGGGTTTGCTTTTCCCGAGGCCTTCCCAGGAAGTCACCCATCCCATAACTACTCCCACCCAAGCACATTTAACCTCAGAGTTCTGATGGGATCTGGTCCATTAGGCCATGGAAAACGCGTCTATAAGGGAGAGGTATCCGTACCCTTAT
>JANZLH020000110.1:292605-304598 GCA_026770325.2 Erythroxylum fimbriatum
GAGCAGAATAATACTTGGATCATTGTGGATCTTCCACCAGGTAAAACTGCAATCGGTTGCAAATGGGTTTATAGAATCAAGCATAAAGCTGATGGATCTATTGAGCGCTATAAGGCTCGTTTGGTGGCTAATGGCTACACACAAACTGAAGGAGTTGATTATTTTGATACCTTTTCTCCTGTGGCTAAGATCACTATGATTCGCCTCCTTCTTGCTCTTGCAGCTTCTTGCAATTGGTATTTACATCAGCTTGATGTTAATAATGCATTTTTGCATGGGGATCTTAGTGAAGAGGTTTATATGACATTGCCACCCGGATTACACGCTTCACATCCTTCTCAGGTTTGCAAATTGCAGAAGTCTTTATATGGCCTCAAACAGGCCAGTAGGCAATGGTTCTCCAAGCTCACCTCTGCCCTCACATCTCTTGGTTACACACAGTCCACTTCTGATTACAGCTTGTTTGTGCAGAAAACTGATACTTCTTTCACAGTGTTGCTTGTTTATGTGGACGGTGTCATTCTTGCTGGTGATGACATGGCAGAAATTACTCGTGTCAAGTCCTTTTTGGATTCCACCTTTCGTATCAAAGACTTGGGTGAGTTGAAATATTTTTTGGGCCTTGAAGTTGCTCGAAGCGCCTCTGGTATACACCTTTGTCAACGCAAGTACACCTTAGATATCTTGACAGATTATGGTTTCTTGGACTGCAAGCCTGCCAAGACACCAATAGTTACCAAGGTTTCACGAGCTGCTTCTGATGAACTCCTTCCTAATATTACACTTTATCGACAGCTTGTGGGCCGGTTGCTTTACTTGACTTCTACACGGCCTGATATTACGTTTGCCATCCAACAGTTGAGTCAGTTTTTGGATAAGCCTACTGTCTCTCATCTACAGGTTGCTTATCGAGTTCTTCGATATCTAAAGGGGTGTCCAGCAACTGGTCTTTTCTTTGCAACCTCTTCCCAGCTTGGTCTCAAAGCATTTAGTGATTCCGATTGGGCAGGCTGCCCTGCCACACGTCGCTCTGTCACTGGGTATTGTTTGTTCTATGGTGCATCCCTTATTAGTTGGAAAGCCAAGAAGCAAACTACCGTTTCGCGTTCTTCATCAGAAGCTGAGTATCGTGCTTTAGCTGCCACCACTTGTGAGATACAATGGGTCCAATACCTTCTTCGTGATCTTCACATGCCTATTTCTGGACCTACTGCTTTATTTTGTGACAATAACTCTGCTCTTCAACTTGCTGCCAATCCCACTTTCCATGAACGAACTAAACATATTGAGATTGATTGCCACCTAGTTCGTGAGAAAGCTCAACATGGTGTGATCAAGTTGTTGCCTTGTTCTTCAAAAGATCAGTTTGCTGACATATTCACAAAGGCCTTAGCAGCTACTCTTGTTCACGCTAATGTGCTCAAGCTGAGATTGATTTCCATCCATGCTCCAGCTTGAGGGGGGCTCTTGGATATATTAGTCTAGTTTAACTTAATAGTATTTTAAGCCATTCTTTTGTTCCGTTATTTTTCTCTTCTTTACTTGTAACTTGTATATAAACTACAGTGATTTGGTCAATAAGACAAGTTTCGACTTTACCCTAAACACAATTTCTACATGGTATCAGAGCAGGTTTGGTCCGGATTATTAATTTCCCGGTTGTCCGTCTGGCTGTGCAGTCCCAGCGGCCCAGTCCGGTTACCACTGCGTATATTTCAAGTGACAACTGGATGTCCAGCCTCAGTTGCACTTGAGGGGGAGTGTTAGAGTGTCCCATATTGCTTAGACATGAAAATGTTAAAGGGTTTATAAGTGGTAATGGTCAACTATCCAAACAACTAGTTCTAGTTATTTGGACAATAGTTGACCAAAGCCCAATTCTTGACAGTGGACTCTACACTCTGTCCATATTTAAAAATTCAATAAAAAGATTAAAAGAAATAAGAAAAAATATGAAAGAGGAAAAAATAGGAATCATATAAAGTAATTTGTGTCAATATCTTAGGGATCTTCATGTTTTTTAATGCACTACTGTCTTTGGAATTACGAATGTCGTTCTTCTCATAGCCTGTTTTAAAGTGTGCTGATTGACAAAGCGGGCTAGCGCCACTAACATCAGATCTACTAAAGCTCGCTCTCTCGATAGTCATATGAATGTAATTAACAACAGTTATATTGTAGGTTCAACGTAACCAAAAACCAAGCATTATATTTTGTGTTTCGGGAGATAGAAGAGGATGAGAAAGTTTCTACTGATGGCAGGTGTGTAACTTAAAATGCTGTTCACGAGGAAGAAGGTAAAAAGCTTATGGTGGATGATGTGCTGTTCCTTTTCCTACCAAGACAGAACAGATATAGAGAAAAGACTAGTGTGGCAAATCGAACAGCCATCAAAAGAAGCAATGCCAAAGGCAGCCTTTTGTCAAATTATCAACTTTGGTGGCACATTGGACCACCTCCAAAAGTAAAACGAATTTCCAACTGACCTAACAGTAGTAGGTAACATAACTGAATCGTGGCGGGTCTCCAACTCCAAACACGGATCAGAGGACCCGATTAAAAAGAGGGTTAAATGTCAAAAAACTCCAACAATAAGCATGTCGATTGGAGGGTATAAGCGGAAACGAAAATTTTGGTCGTTTAATGGAGCTCGAGGGACTGGTCTTCTAGACGGGATCAGAACAGAGCTTGAAAGCGAAGAAGAGAAACAAAATTAGTGATTTTGTGGAATTTTCATGTCCATCTTGCCTACACAGACCCAAGGTTCTACATCGTCGTCTTCTGTTGGTTCTATCTCTGTTAACCCTAGTTTCCCCAATTATGGAACCTCTCCCTCCCGTCAATTCCAAGGAGTGCAATCCTCTCCTTCTCAATGGCCGCCAAACAGCCCTACTGCAGGTTCTTTTCTTTTTCTTGTCTTTTCGCGGTGTTGATTGATTCTACTTTGCTGGAGTGCGTTGTTTGGTCCATTTTAGGCTTTTGCTGGCTCGTTTTTATTTTTATTGATGGATATTGTGGGTATGTTCACTCTTCGTGTGTATACTGTTTCTATGTGTTAGTTCATATATTGTGGCTTATATGTCTTTCGTATTCTCTTTTGATGAGGATGAATGCTTGTCGACATGTTTGCTGTGAAAAGATCTATTCTTTTACATTTGGGGAGTTTTGATAGTGTGTGTATATGGCAGAGTCTTTGGCTCCAGCTGCAGAAGATCATTGTGGGGCATCCGAAAAGGTACTGCAAATTTTCTTTTTGTTTAGTTTTCGGGTGCTTATTTAGTTATTATCCTATCATTAGAATGGGTATACGTGCATCTTGTTTTGATTATACACGATCTGGGTTAAGATATTCTTTTGTTAACTAGTTGACATTAATATTGGCACTTTGCGGGATCAATGGTTGGCCATGAACCTGACAATGGGACTTAGGTGCTGTCTTTTGTTTTTCTGTTCAGGTGACCAAGCTAGGGACACCAAAAGATAAAAGTTTCTCCCACCTAGAAAAAGACACGCAATCTGTGTCTCACTCAGGTGGTCAAGGGGTTGCATCTGCTCAATCAAAGGGGAAAATGCCAGAAATGATTGCTACCCCTGACAGTCAACAGACTGCCGGCTCTATGAATTCTCATGGAAGTGGTTCACATTCGGCAGGAAAAAGAGCTCAAATGATGAACGCTAATCATCTGCTGAATTTCCATTTTGACCCAATTGAGCGCCCCCAGTCGAGGGCTCCTCCTCCGCCACGACGTTATCGGAAGATTAAGCCCTATAACAAGGATTTATTTCTTCAGGCTAATTACAAGTTTGTTGTGTTAGACACTGGAGATCACACTCCGGAATCATTGGATCCAGATAAAATGCTTAGATGGGAGGATATAGTTTGTGTGAACTATTCCACTCCATTTCCAGTGCAATGTCCAATTTGTTTGGAGTATCCTCTATGCCCTCAAATAACTTCATGTGGGCATATCTTCTGTTTTCCCTGCGTCCTTCAGTATTTGTTAATGGGTGAGACAGATCATAAACGTGAGTGCTTCAAAAGATGCCCATTATGCTTTGTCATGATAAGTCAAAAGGATTTGTACACCATCAATATTGAGAATGTTAAGCAGTATAATGTTGGGGATACCATGGAATTCTTGCTTTTAACCCGACAAAAGGATTCATTCAGTCTATCTCAGAGAAATAAACATAAGACAGATATTATGACAAGTTACAGTGATGATGTCTGTGATCCCTTCTCAAAGTTTACTTTTACGTCAGACGTGGAACTGTCTGTCAGAAAAGCTATGTCTGATTTGGATAGTTGGTTAGCCAAAGCAGATTCAGGACTTGTGGACGACTTGGGAAAACTCCCCTATGTTTGTGTGGCAATTGAACTATTAGAACAGAAAAAGAAGTGCTGGAATGAGCAAAAGACACAAGACAGTGGCAGAAACGGTAAACAGACTACAAAGAGAGGATCTCAAGGGAATTTGTCAACTGAAAATGCAACTAATATTTATGGTGACGTGCGTAGTTCCCAACGTACAACACCTATCAATATCAATTACCAGCATAAACCATCAGACAATGTAACCAGTGATGTCACTGGGTCTTTTGATGACCAAGATGCAAATTCATCATCCTCACATGATGAAAGCAAGAGCTTGCAGAGACTCTCAAATGGTTTTGAAGATGTAAATGTGAATGATTCATACAATTTCTACCAGGTCAGTGCTACTAAGAAATGTTTTATTTAGTTGTTACTGCCTATTAATGGTTACAAACCGATACTTCCTTAGAGTCCAGGTGACCATGTTTATCTCTCTTTATGTAATGGGGCTTCAATTCTTATATTGAGTCGGGCTGCTATTGTTGGTTTTGCCATATCAGTTGTTATGATATACTTCCTGTCTTTTTAGAAGATATTTTATTTGTAATATAGCCTGGGCGTTATGATGCTTTGCAATATTTTCATTAATGATTGGACGACACTTTACTATATTAGGTCATGTATCTATAAAACATAATTTTTGTAGGTATGTGATTTGCCCTTGGCTTGACATGTTATCCCCAAAGGAAGACGTGAATAAGATACGCAAGACTCCTATACATTTTTTTTCCCTAGGTGATATGTGCCAAAAACATCTTACATCCTGGGAATCAAGGATAATTAATCAATATATTGTTGCAAGTAATTTGAGATACAATTACCATTTGAGGTGATGGATTGTAGTTGATTGACTACCTCTCTTTTTACTGTTTTCACTTCAGAATTGTTCAAAGTTGTTTCCTTCTTGTTTAGGAACTTTGTTATTTTAGACAATAGAGGAACGGAGATCATCTTGTATAGGAGAACCTTTGTGATCTTCAATGTAAGTCATAATTAACAAACTATTAACAAGATAGAATACATCAATGCCTTTCATTTTATCTCTAAATCTATCCTTCTTGTGATGTGGATGAGAAATAGAATTTTCATATTTATTAAGTTTTCATATCTGTAACATGATAGGCATTTATCTGTTGACTTGAATATTATGCATGCTTGACCTTAATTGCTCTTCCTAATTGCGTGTCTTAAAGCTTTTAATCTGGATAAGTTAATGGCATCTTACTTTATTTTCTGCCTCCCATTTTGACTATGAGATTCTGCATTTTCTGTTCAGTACTTCATTCTCTGTGGAAATCTGTTGTTTAAAGGGTGGGAATGAGGTTATCTCATTTTTCTAAACTTCCATATGGCGTAACAATAATGGCTCTCAATTTTGTTGCTTCACTGGCTTGTTAACAACTTACTTTCCTTTACATATCAGATTCATAGTGTATCTTAGCGTATGAGATATTGTTAGCCAACCATTCATTCTTTAGGTGATTGCAGCTGCCTAAATTCAGTAAATGGTAAGAATTCTGATGTCTAAGTGAAAATGAAATGAAATGTATGTTTAAAAAAGACAACTATTTCATGTTTTTGGAAAGTAGCAGCTGGAGAATCAAAACTTTTACTTCAAACAAAAATAAGCAGTATTATCTCCAAAAGAGCAATTTAATTTCTATTCACTGTTATTCGTTAAGAAAACAGTTATTGCATTTGTCAACTAGACATGTATAAAATTGTATAAAATTCTAATTCTCGTGAACTTGGAATTAGAATTCCCAATATTGAAATTGCAACAAACTGTAGTAATTTAGTGAAAATTGGGTTGTTCAAAATTAGGATTATTTGCTCCTATCCCAGAATTTGAGTTCTATTAAAAATAACTATGGGTTAATTCCTTGGAATTCACTGAGGAATTGTAATTTCAATGTTGTGTCAAGACAAACAGTAGACCAAGTCTGAGGATCCCAAATGCTACATAATAGTAAAATTTAAGCGTGGATCTTAACAGACCCCAACTAAATTCAACTTCAACTAGCATAAAATGTTTTATCTATTCTTTCAAGTTTTTTATGTGCCTAGGATAGTAATAGCCCCTTTAAGCTCTACTGCAGAGCATTAATAGTTGTTGCTTTATTCTCACTTTGTTTTGTTTCTGTTTCAGGCATTTGATGGCCAGCATCTCATTCTTCATCCATTGAACATGAAATGTCTTTTACATCATTACGGGAACTATGATATGCTTCCGCCCAGGTATGACCATCTTCCACATTTTTTGTATGGTAAATAATTCAGATATGTGGTACTTATAATTCAAGCAGCTATGATGTGCTCAAATTTTCTAAATACTGGCTATGCATTTTTTTCTGCATCTCCTAGAATATACGGGAATTGTTTTGTCATATCAGCTCTACTTGCATGCTTTCTGTTGATAGGCTACACTCGAGTTTTTTGTATGTAGATACCTTGACAAACACTCAAAGCCATAACTGTTTCAAGTTATGAATGTCTATTTTGTTTTATAATGCAGCTGTGGCTTAATCATTGTGACAAGTTTCTTCATGTAATGAGTGACCTGAAGATAAATGCTTTTCAATTAAAATGACAAATTGATACTGTTAAGCATAGTGAAGATAGGTTGTCTGAGGTTATTAATGATCTTTTGAACATTGATTTGCTATAGTAATCTGTCCTACAAAAAATTCATTATTGGGGATTTCACTTTCAGTTAACAAGATATTATAAATTTCAGAATAAGTGGAAAAATTCTGCAATTTGAGTCAGTGACTCAGTCAGAGACCACAAGACGGCGCTATCGATTTTTAAGTCATTTTTCATTGACAACAACGTTTCAGGTACCTTACACCATTGGTTTTTCTATGCTTATCTCATTTTCTTGATGACTGCAATCCACAATATCTCTTTTCTATCAGCTATGCGAAATTGATTTGAGTGAGTTGCTCCCTCCCAATGCCCTGCTTCCTTTCATGGATGAAATCAAAAAGCGGGAAAGGCAAAGGAAACAAATTGCCAAGAAGGTGTGCATGCTTCTACATTATTGTAATATGCCATATTTGTTGCAAAATTTATCTGCTGAAAGGAACCATTTATAATATGCTGGGCACCCATTTGGTTCATTCGAAAGATTTTTAATAGTTGTTTTTCCCCTTTCTATTTTGTTTTGCACATAGAAGTTGGAAGTTCACTCTCCTTGTGAAGGAAAGAGGAAAAGGAAAGTTTTCATGTGCAAGCATAATATAGATATCCATAAAGTTTTCCTGCGCAAGCATAATGTAGATGTGCATACTCTTAGAATTATATCTTATTTTGAAATCTAGGAACAGAGGGAGAAGATTAAGGCTGAAGTAGCTGCTGCAGATTCTCTGCCCATTTTATCAAGCTTTGGACATTCCTTGCATGACCACTCCCCAAATTTCACCATGGATGACTTTGAAGGTACTCTTGTTTTCTCTAGGTGTTGATTGGACTTTTCTGGAGTTGAGACCTGTAGACCATTTTTTTTGCATGACAATACCTCTTTCAACCCTCATAGTTACTATTTGTGTCAAGTTATCTAATTCAGCACATGTTTCTAAGGTTAATGGATTGCTACACCTCTATGTAGCACGGACACGGCAAAATAGAGCCATGTCCGTGTGTCGGACACGTGTCCGACACGGACACCCACCCGACACGCGGTGGACACGTGTCCGACACATGTCTGTACGTGTCAGCATTAAAAATTAAATTTTTTCGGCTCGGACACGCCATTGAACTTTTCTTTTTTCATCTCAAATAATACCATTGCGCCAAGACGTTTCACCTTCCATCTGCTCTTCATACGACGCTCTTGAGGTGTAGCTTCCATCTGCTACTTCACGTCTGCGTTGGTGGTTCATACGACGCTGTCTTCATAACGTCATTCAGATTCGTTTGTGGTGCTGCCCTTCTCTTCATAACGCTGTCTTCATAACGCTTTCTTCGTAACTTCACATCTGCGCTGCTCCTTTGTGGTGCACTCATGCACCTATACAGTGAAAACACATGACTCCTTTATGGTGCTGCCAACTGATTTTCAGAGTCGTGTTAGTCATGTGTTTCCATGACTCTAAAACAGTGTACAGAGTCGTGTGTTTCCACGATTTTGTACACGCTTACAATACTTATTAATTCCTTTGATTAATAAGTATTGTAAGCTTATGGTGTATCAATCTGGCTTGGAGATTTTTGAAGAATATATATATATGCCGTGTCCGTGTCCACCAAATTTTAAAAGTTGGTGTGTCCCTGTGTCCGTGTCCGTGTCGTGTCCCGTGTCCGTGTCCGTATCTGTGCTTCTTAGGCTGTCAGTCTCCCTGCTGCATGCAAACTCAAATCACCAGTTAACTGTAGTTGTAAGTTTGTTGGTATCTTTTTTTTTTTTTTGATGGGTTCGTTTCATTTTATTAACTATTTCTTTCTGCAGCGGATGCAAAACCTCCTTCTGCTTCCCCTGGTATGTAATCTCTTTTGGTTATATGGATTTCTAAAATATGACAATACATAATTACTTGACAAACTTAAACAAAACTACGATTCCATTTGTTGCTAAACAGCTAGACATTCTCTGCAGCTTCGTTCATTCATTGGGTTTCGTTTACGTGATCATATTTTTATCCGAGTGTAGGTTGTTAAGTACTTTATTGAGTAGTTTAATGACGAAATATTTAATCGTCTTTAGAAATATACGTTGTTGGCCAATTACGGGTACTGTGGCATACACATTTCCAAAAGGAAACTTCTTGTTATTCTTGATAACAAATGAATATCTTGTAAATTAACAAGTGTCCCATGATTTATAGACATAATAAGTAACAAGTGATAATGAAATACTTAATTGTTGCAGCCCCGACTGCGCCGACTACACCGTCTAAACCAGCTACACCACCTACACCGGATGATGGTCCTGGTGCAAGTGGTGGTGGCAAAGGTGCGGCGCCAACACCATCTCAGAAGTCGGATTCTGGTGGGTTAGCCATCTCGATCGGAGGTTTTATTGCAGGACTCTTGACTGCTTTTGTCCCTAGTTTTTGAGTTAATTGTTAGATTAGTTACTTCTTATACGATAAGAGATCACATTTTAATTTGTGCATGCATTTTAGTAAGCAATTTGATGTTTTCTACTTTGAACTCGGCATTTCATAGGAAATTTGATGTTTCCAGCTTTGAACTTGGCATATTATTGGTGGTTTACGGTCTCATTTATTCTCTACATTACTTGATAGTACAGTTTGTTTTTTTATTGTTTTATGGTTGTATATTTCTAATGTTAAATGGTTTAAAATTTATCTAAGCACAAAGTTGGGAAAATTATTAACTAAAAATTTTCTTTTTTAATTATTTAATAATTTAAGGGTACAAGTCCTAACTATAATGAATTCTGGTTAAATGGGAAACAAACTCATTTAATTAAAAAAAATCAAACAAGTTAATATTGAATAATAATAACAAAGATAAGAATAGAAAAAAAATTAGTTTATTATTAATTTGTAGTATGTATTTCTATCTTATTATTTATTGTTTCTCATTGTATTTTGCATTACCTTACCTTTTCTGTTATATTTTATTCTTGTGTTATTGTTATTTTTATTATTATATTTTTTGTTTTTGTTCTGGTATTGTTTTTTAGTACCTCGTTGAATATGTCTGCATAATCTTTTACATTTGTCATATCATCATGTTACATTGCATGTGGATTTATCAAAAACAACCTCTCTACTACACAGGAATAAAGTTGTGTACTATCAAACCTCCATAGATCTCGCAATTTAGCGAGATTACAATTAGGTGTTGATGATGATTAATTTGTACTTTATAATAGCGATAAAAAGTATTAATGTTATTGGTTTCATCTATTATTACTTTGTACTTATATTTATGTTTTTTTATATTTTTTAGTTTTATATTTTTATTATTGAATGACCTAAAAATGGATAGAGTAATAAAGCTATGACTAATAATCACTGAGTTAAAGTCGATGCTAATAAAGGAGTGAAACATGTTCTAAATAAAAATTAAACAACTTGCTCTTTTTTAAGAGGATGAACTATTACGTGAGAAAATTTTATAGATATTTTATCATATCAATATTATTGAATTTTGAGAAGTTATACAAGAAGTTTTATATATGTATATATATATACACACACATATGTATATATGTTAATTTTATATGAGAATTCACTTATGTATTTTTAATATTTCCTCTTCACAAGTAGCTCTAGCTGCATTGATCGACACCCATTAAAGTAAAGCTAATCTAAATTTATTTGAACCATTTCATATATTATCATTCGTTATATTAAATTTATAAAATTTTCATTTATTGGACTTTGTGAACTTAACTTATACTAATTAGTGGCTTTAAAGGCATTTAAGATAAGGTAAATTGAATGTTTAAGTAGTTGACAATTAACATATATATGTAATATATTTAAAATGATGAGTTGTATGATATATAACACTTAACATTTAACCAAACCAAAAGAATGATAAAAAAAAGTAATAGCATAAAATTAAAAGTGTTGGGAAAGAGAGGAAAACTTTGCATTTCTATATTTATTTTATCCATCCTAAACTTAAATTTAACATCCAAACTTCATTTAGATTTGAATATTCACTCTAAGAAATATATCTATTGGCTATATTTTTATCCCTATGTTTTAGAATTCATAGTGATATATAGTTTTTCCAAACCATAGTCTATTCAAGCCCAGTTTTAGCAAAAATGTTTATTGGGATTTCTCAAAAACTATTAGCTATAATTAATTTATTTGTTATGTTTATTTTCATAATGTAGTGTTATTAAAACAATTATGGTGAATAGGTTACATTTTTAGTTTAGTCATACAATAAAATAAGACCAAATACAAACCAATATCTCTTTATAATAGTTTCATTTTCAAAAATTGAAATTAAAATTGTAAATCAGTCTTCACTACATTAGTCTTATCCTCCTCTATTCATTTTTTCCATCCCCATTGAGTGATTCTACTCCTCCAAATTTTGTTAAAATTAGTACCATTTTGCACATTGCCACCAACCAATTTTGTTCTTTTAAAACCATATTTAATACATAATCCAAACTCAAGACCATAATCTAATCTAATTCTAATATATGGATCCTAAGATTACTAAAACCTAGTAGTAATGTAAGAGGATGGAGTAAGAGCTCGCCTCCCTTACAAAGATCACCTTTGATATCAACGTCTTTGGTGACACCGATCACAACAACTATATCACCTTAATTCATCCTTATCAACTAGGATGAGGAACCAGAACTCAATAATGAAGTCTTCAAAAGCATTTATCTTACAATTCTCCTAACCATTTCTGTTGGACCCCGATTTTTCAGTGGAATTTAGAAATAAAAAATAATATTAAATTAGTGTTTTATATATACGTTGTGTAATAGAAGTATTTATGCTTTAAGGAAATTATGAGAAAAGAATTATGAGTTTTGATGTAATTGATAATTATGGAGATTTGTATGGTTTATGAAAGTTCAAGCGAATGACTTGATTGAAAAGTTAGTAGAAAATCAAGAAATAAAGAGAAAAGTGTGAGAAATTAAAGAATTAAGAAAGTTGACTTT
>JANZLH020000110.1:304698-320596 GCA_026770325.2 Erythroxylum fimbriatum
TCTTTCGTCCTACGTGAATATACTCTCCCTATCCTAGGCTTAATATTATTGCTAATTGCTATCATGGGTCCTAACACACTCAGAGAGAGAAAATTTAGATTGTTGAAAATAAGTCTATTCTTCTTATTCATTGAATGTTGAAAACATAATATATATATGGAGAAAGTCTTGAGACCCTAATCCTATTGGAGTAGGAAAGCCCACTAAACTTTTATTTACTATAATACTGTTTAATAAGTTTTCATATTTTTATTAGGACAAATTAAAACAGAAATAATTTTCTAGGAAGGAAAAGTAAACTAATAACTTTCTATTTCATTTTGCATGAGAAAGTCTTGAAGAGGACAAGTTGAGAGAAACTATGCAGAAAATACTACCATTTTGAACTTTCTTGGGAAGCTTGACTTATGGGAAAATCATTATATTATAGTTTTTTTTTTTGGTCTCATCTTTTGTATCTAATTACTAAACTTTTGGTCCTTGCCTTTTGGTCATAGCATTTGAGAATTGAAGCTTGAGAAGGTATATGAGTATTTTGAAACTGGAATAACTGGAGCAGTTCGAGTGAAACTCTCCCTTAATCTGAGCTAACACTGTTGAAATCTGTGAATATGGTGATCTGGATGGTTGTAGTGAATATTGGAAGACTTCACTTGTTTATCAATTATAATATTTGGTAAAGTTATACCAGTGTCAGTAATTTCAAAATACTCAACGCAATGTGTTAACTTTTGTTCTAATACATCTTTCATGTGCAGCCCTGGGAAATTCTGTTTCAACAATGTCGTCCAGCCCCCCCGTTGGTGGGGATGATAGGATACTCTTCGCAAATGTTGCGAGACTTGGTTTTGCTGCAGGACATGATTCTCCAGCCCTGAGAATTGAGGAAACAAATTCCTTAACCAACAACAGTGCAACAAGCTGTTCTTCTGGCTTAGCCGGTAATTCTATATGTAAATGCTTCTGAAATCATCTGTCTCTACAAAGAATAGATGAAGGATGAATAGCAAACAAACAAAAGTAACAGCTTTAATTTTTTTTATGCCGTCTGTTTTGTTCTGATCATTTTCTTTTACTCTTTCAGGTCCTAGAAATTTAGGCTTCCCCTCATTTGCCAATATAATATCGCGGGCAAAATCTGGAGAAAACTTGGACGTTCCCAAGGTCAGTGACGCTGGAAAGAAAGGAAAAAAGACAAACCGAGTTCTTTTGTCAACTGCTGGTGCTCGGCGCTACTAAACCAAAGTTTTCATCTATGATCCGTCGTCTGCTTCTTCTATATAATGGTGATGAACTCTGTGAATAGAAGCTAATTGTATATTATCAACTTTTGAGCACTTGTAAATGGAACCAAATGGAATCATGACAAACACCCCCTGCCTCTGTTGCTCAAGGCAACGGATTTGATTATTTTCTGTTCGCCTTACATTTGAGAACATCCAGGGAAATATGCAGCGCTTGTGCTATTTCCCAAGTTTAATTTGGCACGTCAATTAACTTACTAAGTCGACATAAGTGTCGTGGTCGTGGCAACCATTTTCAATGTCCCATATCACGTAAATCTCCCTTATTTTTAGTCATGCTTGTGTGGCTCGTTAGCTATCTTACACGTACCGTCTGGTATACTATTTCACAGTAAAACGATGCAGTTTTGATTTTGAAGATCACGTGGCAGCTTGCATGAAGTAAATGAGTCACGTAAACTAACGATTGTATGAAATTGTTCTTATAAAATGGAACAGTTTGTATCAAATTTCTGTTTGCATATCAGATTAATCAACATCTCATACGGCAACTGACAGATTGTATATTATATATTTTCATTTTATTTTTTAATTGTAATTTTATAAATTTTAAAAAATCTGAAAACACATTTCCTTTTTTAACATTCTTTCTCCCTCCAACCTTCCTTTTCATGGAACCCTAATTTCCAAAACCGGTCAAAACTGTTGATGCTGTGCAGTTGAATGCCGAAGTCCTTAATTCTAGTGGCCCATTTGGTGAAAAGGTGATGAAGCGTGTCTCTAACATTTCATGCGAAGCTTCTTAACCATCATATAGGTGGTGAAATACCTAAAAAATAAAACACACCATTATATATGTCATTTACTATTCCTTGGTTTCGTTCTTCTTTTGTTAGTGTGTGTTGAATAAATGGCCCTTTCTTTACTTATTTACCAAATGTGTTTATTCTTATCCACATTAGTAGGCATAAACATCTTTTTGTAGTCTTTATATCAAGAGGAGTGTTTGTCAAGGCTTGAGGAGATCGCCGCTTGATACTTTGGCAAGAGGTTGAACCTAAGTCACATGCTACCCTACCCGCTTGTGTAGTGGACTGGACCTCTGTTAACTCCAAGCACTCACTTCGGACAAGTTGAGTTATTCTTTTATCCTTTATTTTGCTAAATTTGTTTATTTTTCTAACAAAGAGTTATTCTTTGCCTGGATCTTTTCTCGTTTCTATCTCTTTCAGTTTTCAAACATCGTGAGCACTCTCCAAAAATGTTACAAACTTTTTCTGGATTTGTCCCCTAATTTTTGCTTCACCCATGGCCATGGATTCTTCTCCAACATTTCTGTATCTTGGGTTTTCTAACTTTTCTTTTCATGCACAGAGATTTATTCACTACACTTTTTGCAAAACCTAATAACTTTTTTTTTTCTCTTGGCGACTGATTTATGCAAGTTCCAAGTCCTTGATCTCGAGTGCACAAATTCGTGGAATAGTTATGTTAACCTTGGGAAGTATACAACAACATCGATTGCACCACGATTGTACCAAATCTTGCTTTCAAGGCAGTGACTGTATCATAAACAACTATTCGATAAGTCTTATTCTCTAATATAGCTTTATTTTCCTATTAAAATTTGAAAGCAAAATTTCACATTAGAAATATACAATGGACATATCATTGAATAAAGTCTTACTGACCTCTTTAAACTGGAACCATTGGAAGGAACCAATTACAAATGTTGGTCCCAAAAAATACTTTTTTTGGAACAAATTAGAAGTAGATTATGTGTTATTCACCGATATTCAATCTATGAAGGCCACGAACTCAAAATCCTAAAAAATCTTAAAAATTCAACTCCCATCTGTTTGCCTCCGCTCATGTCTTTTTATAATAAAAATTATGGTTTTTGGATATACATAGGCATGTGGGAGACCATGTATATTCAAAAACAACTAAATTGACTATTTCACACAGGCACAAAGACTTACATGCCAATATACATGGCCATGTGTATCAAGATACACGAGCAAATAACTCCACACAACGAGAAACCATATTCTTCAATCTTTATATGTTTATAGAGACTTACAAAAAATCTATATACGATTATATAGGTCTTTATTTGCTTCAAATCTTCGTTCCATGCCCTAATTTCATCCAACTTTCTCTTTTTGGTCTATGAAGGCAATTATGACTTATAAATGCACTTAGAAAGAATTAAGTAACAATATACAACAAAACTATAAAATATCAAGCAAAACATGTTAAATATGGGTATACAATTATAGTCAAATATACATTTATCAAAACTCTTAAATAACAAGCAAAACACATTAAATATAGGTATATAAATATAGTCAAATAATCATTTAATATTAGTTATCCATTGACTAAGATGTTGAGTGTTGGAGTAGTGATGCAATGTCTAATACATTGGATGATGGTTGAGGTAATTCTATGGTAGTTAGAGTGTTGATGATAAAAATCCCAACTTACAGTATCATATGCTTTCCTTAAATCAATTTTAAGGATGCAATTTTTCCTACTCCTCTTCTTGGAGTAATTCTTTATCAATTCTTACGAAAATGGGATGTTGCCTCCTATGATCCTGCTTGGAACATAATCAACTTTTGACTGATCTATATAGTTTAAGGAGCACTTTTTTTTCAATCTTTCAACAAAGATCTTTTTGATTAGTTTGTAAATGGTATTGCAACATGCAATTGGTCTAAAGTATGAATAGATTTTCTACTCTCACTACCTTGAGGAATGAGTATAATGAAGGCCCTATTAAGTTTTATAAGAAGGGCTCCTTTCTTGAAAAATTTAACTACATCATCAATAACATTATTTTGTTCATTGTACAAGTCTTCACAATGAAATTTCCATCAAAACCATCAGGGCTAGGCACCTTGTAAGGGATCATTATCTTCAGTGTGCTCTCAATTTCTAGAGCAACGATAGGTTTACATAGGGTCTCCATTTCTTATGTTGAAGGACACTGATGATCTCTTTAAGTAAAGGGACTAAAGAATAGGTATTATTCAGTGACTGCAACATTTTCTGCAAGTGCAAGAGACTAATAATTGCTTGGAATGTATTACAAGATTGAAGATTTCCAAACCTCCTATCATATTTCTTGATGTGCCTATTTCCTCTAAGGGGCCTTCTTCCAATGAGTTCATCCTTATCATTTAAAGGATTAAGAGGAGGATAGCTATTTGGTGAAATCATAACTTGTTTTTTAGCTAATTAAGATAGTTTCATCAGTTAACTATATTTTGAATATTATGCATATATTAGTCTGCACATATATGGTTTCCTAAATGCATTATTAAGACCATAGAAAAAGCTACTAATAAGGTTCATTTGTTTTGGTAGTGACTCAGGCTCTACATTTGCAAAGGTGAAATGGAATGAACTTTATATGCTAAATAAAAAGGGAGGCTTAAGAATACATTCTATCTAGATTACTAATCAAGTCTAATTTACATAGAGGATTTGGAGGATCTTTAAAGAAAAAACTTCCTTATGGGTTAGATGAATCCATGCCTACTATATAAAGGTTGGTAATTTCTGATATGTAAAGCCCAAGGATCTCTTCATAGTCTATGATCTCTGCATAATCTATGATCCATTTACTCAAGCTTATAGCAAATTTAAAAATGGAATTATTTCATAAATTAGGAGATGGAGTTTCTACCTCATTTTATTCTGGAAATTGATCTATACTTTGTTCATTGAGTGAGGTCAATACCCTCTCTTCTATAAGGAATATGATACGTAGTAATTCTTTAGTTAAAGATGTGCTAAATTCAAACCTGTCTAGGTTACTAAGCTCCTTACCAATAAACTATCAACTTATACCAGGTCAAGTACATCATTTTCAAAGAAGACATGACACTTCCATAGATTTGACGAATAAATTATATAGGAATTTGTTCAGGGTGCAATCCCCTAAGGTGCCTTAGTTTTAGATGAATTGGTTTAACCAATCTGATCCTAAAGCCTCTTTTAACCCTGTGGCTAACCATTAAGGGAAAGCTAAACACCTTAGACAAAGTCAAGAAATTCAAAGATGTCTTAGGAATAGGTATATGCAAAGTTGCTGAAGAATTAGTAAAGCATCTCTTTTTTGGTTGCAATGTATCTTTCAACATTTGGAGTGTAATTATGCATAAATGCAACCAGCCAACACCAAGGAAGTGGAAAGATCTTATCCAATGGTGTTGCTTTAACTAGAAGAATAAAGATGGAGACTAGATTTCTTTTAAACTAGCTTTAACTAGTGTAGTGTATAGGATTTGGTTGGAAGGAACAAAAGAAGCTTATATTCACTTTAACTAATAAACGAAGACTTCTTCGCTCTATAATGCCTTCCATTAAAAAATATATTAGCACACTATCTTGATCAGGTATGTACAATTACCTTGGTGAACAACTAGAGGCTTAATAGAGGCACATCTACTAGAGTAGACTAGAGTAGAGTGTTCTTTTATGAGATTCTCTATCAAGTTAAAGAAGTTTGCTATCTTGGAGCTATGACTTTTGGACAATTTAGATGGAGAATAAGTTGATGTTCTTGTAGGATAATGATCGCTAGGCAAATGTCTCTTAAAAGTTTCATTATTTTTAATACCAAGTTTAAGTTTTCATTGATGGCTGAATTATTGTAGTTTATGGACTACATTATATTATCCTCTTATTTTATATTTAATACATTTAATTTCTCAAAAAAATGATCACAATTACAATTAACTTTAAGTTATGATTTGGACCATATTTCCTTATACTATTAAATGAGATCTTTAACACGTCCTAATCATTATATGTGTAATTAGTCATTCAAATAAGAAATAAATGTTGATTTGACACATCTTCATAATTGAAATTTCATATCCTTTCAATTTCATCTTTATTTCCTACTAGTATAAAAGTGTCTAACATACACGGTATATGTAACTTATGGTAACAGGACCAAAATAACATGAAATAAGTAACAAGTTCTAATTAAATTCCATAAGTTCATAATTATTATTTTGTGGTAATATAAAAGTAAAGTTAATAAATTTTAACGTATATACATTTTACATATTAGATTTAAAGGTCATACCACTATCATCTCTAAATTGTAGATTTGAAACTAAAAGCTTTAAAATGATTTTTAAATCTCTTACATTCATCACCAACTAAACAATATGAAACATTTAATCAATTCCGTTTCTTATCACAATAGCCAAGAATTGTCTTTTACAAATACCGTTTGAAAAATACCTATCTAGCCTTATTATCATCCATTATTCTTCAATCCGACTTCTCTTGTAAACATCAAAACTAACATAACACCTTCATAAATCCCTTTACCTTCCATATTATATAGTAATCTACCCAAATTCGTCTTGGGTTATTCTCTTTACCTTTTTTATTATAAATTAATAAAATAAGAAACATAGCCATATGACACCAATGCATAATGATAATCACAACTTTCTTAACTCTCTTATGGGTGTTTAAACTTACATCTACCCTCGATAAAAATTTCAAAATTTACAATTTCTATGATTGGATATGATTATATCCTATCTTTGTAGTGTTTTTTTTAATCCATTTAGAAATTATAAGCTTATTAATCTTGGTAGTTAAACATGCATATATAAAGTTATCCCTCCTACATAACAAATTTATGTCATTTTTCTTAATGCTTGCAAAAAGTAATTAAGGATGAACTGGTCCATATTTTACTCTTATCATTGTCTCCTCATTTTTTAAAAAAAATTTCAAACCTAAACTATTTGTAATTGAATATTGTTAGACCAAGTAAGGTCCTAATCCATAATTTTTATGATAACAAAACATAATACTATTATTAAATTTACTTTTAGTGATATGAGTATATCTATTACAATGAAATTAATCAATACCTAAAAAACAAAGAAAGGAGTTTAATGGAAGATGCTTCATAACACCAACAATTTCGTTATTGACATCCACACTAATATCAACATCACACACTTTAGTAGGAGCATCAATACGCCACATTTCAGTGGTAGTATAAATATGACCCACTTTAGCAACAACATCCTCACCACATATATTACCATAAGCATCCACACCACAAATATTAGTGCCAACATCACATCACCCATATTAGCATCAATAACGGCAACACCAACATCAGCATCACCCATGCTAGCATTACCAACAACACCAACACTAAGAATAATATCCATACCCACCCACTTCCTCATCCAACAACTTACTACTTTCGTCATGTAGTTTCTATCACCTCTATGGTTCATATATAAGATTACAAGTTCTTCATCTTTTTAACTTGTAAACATCTTTTTGTCCCTATAGTAAACTTTATCTAACCATTCATCCTAATTACATTTTATTTTATTCTCAATAATAAAACAACATAATTTGTTATGTTGAATACCCTTTACGAAAATACTTCTCTTATAATATTATACAAATGCATCTTTTCTAATAAATATCCTCATAATAAAAATATTTTAATCAGATTTGATGTCCTGTAATAAATAAATAAGAAAAATTCTATAAAAGATAAAGACCATTATAAATGGTCCTTACACTAGTGCCACACATTTTGTTACTTATACTTTGCATTGTGACTTAAATTAAGACATAACAAAGTTTTAACAAATTGGTGCATAAAATAAATGAATAAAAATAGGTAATTTTAAAAGATGAAAAAAATGCTAATCATAACATAATATACTCAATTGCAAGACATAAGGTATTCTCCTCCAATTTCAATAGATCAATTAGTATAAGTAGACAATTAAAGAGACAATAATAGTGATGGCAATGGTTTTCTATCGAAAGAGTTGCAAAAAACTCTAGTTGAATGTCCTATAAGGAAAAAAAAGTGTGTTTTATTCAGCAAAAAAGATAAGGATGCAATTGAATGTTCTAAAATTGGAACTAAATGGTACATAGAGAATGAGAGGTGTGTTCGTAAAACTCTTGTCGTGTAAAGTAGTTATGAGTGTAATTGATAGTAAGAAGATGGGTAAATTGTATTTTAAATTTGAAACTTTATCTAATTAAAACCTTTTGTGAAACATTAAGGTGAAAATTATACCCTTCGCAAGTGTTTAAAGAAATTATTTTAAGATAACATCAATGCTTGGTAGGTCACAATTGCCTAGTTGTGAGATGGTATGGGCTAAATTTTTGACTTATATACTAATAGCTACCAAAAACTTAGCCCAATTACTGTAATATTTAAGGTAATATCGATACTATTTTGAAAACGTTAAGGTATAACGTGATACTATAAATAAGGGTAAGGATTAACCTAGACATTTTAAGAAATATTATGGGATAAATCATGCCTTTTGCCCACAAATATAGCACACATTAACTTTGCCATTAAAATTAATGGCATAGAACGTCAGGTAAGTAGGTCCCTTTTTCACGTAAATATGCATGTTGATTATAATTTATAATAAAATAAATAAAAAGTAGTTTTTCAAATAATATAATTAGCTAATGGATTAACATGTGAATTTTTAGTGTTCTTTCATTTTTCATTTGTTTTTACCCGTTAGTTAATCATTTTTAAATATATTTTCATTATATGGACTTGCCTTCTTATATACCATTTTTTGTGTCACTTCTTCCGCCGGTTTGCAGCTTCCTCCTCTCTTCTATTTCTCTTCTTTTCTCTGTTTCTAGCACAGTGGGATGCGTTTAAACTTTAATGATGAAATGAGAGGTCTTCATCTTCAGAAGAATTCCAATCACACTAACGGAAGGAGAGCTTCAGTTTCAGCTTCAGCTATACCTCGTCTGGTCTGTGTCGCCGTTTTCTTCGCTCTACTTGTCTTCCTCGTCCAGTCCTCTCTCTTCAATGGTTTCTCTTCTCTTCTTTCTGTAATTTTTTCCTTTAATTTTACATTATTAGTATGTTGATTGTTCTTTTCTTTTTTCTTTGTACAGGTAATAGAAGCTCCATAGATCTCTCATACAAAGAAGAGATATCCGTTTTGTCAAATTTCCAGTCCACTGTCCAGCAATGCGTGGTATTACTACATTTTCCCTTGATCTTTTCCAATTTTATGTTGGATCTCCTTTCTCTTTCTTATTTTTGTTGAGGACCTGGAATTTGATCGATCGCCAGTTAAAGCGCTTTGCTTGATACATTCGCATCCATCTTTCCTTTTCTTTTACAAAGTTGGTATTGGGTTGACCACAAATTTCGGAAATTTAAGTTCCCAATTTTACTTTTAAGAATAGGAGAGATTACATTTCGGTACTGAACTGATTACGCATATACGCTTTTTGTTCTCTATCTCTTTATTGCTATTATTGTTATAATTATTGGTTTATTGATGTTGAAAACCTACATGAATAGGCCAACAGGGGCCTAGGTCTCACATCACATATAACTGATCACTGCAAGATGATTCTAAAATTCCCTCCTGGAACCAACAGCACATGGGTATCTCTCTTTCTTCCTTTGTGCTCTGATATGCTTCTTAGCCATTTTTCATTCATTTAAAACCAGCTAAGTGCTGACTTTGTTTTTTTTTCGTTTTGTTTATATTCACTTCTCAGTACAATGAGCAATTTAAAATCTTTGAGCCATTGGAGTACCATTATGACGTTTGTGAGGCTATTCTGCTGTGGGAACAGGTTGGTGTACAAATCTACTTCTTGAGATGTTTTCTTTTGCTTTTTCTCAGTGCAAATGATTTGCTCTAATGGCTTATAAAAGTGCAGTACCGCAACATGACCACTGTGCTGACAAGAGAGTATCTTGGTGCGAGGCCAGATGGATGGTTAGATTATGCAGCAAAACGAATCGCTCAACTGTATGATCTTTAACGTACATATCCTTACTTTTTGTGATTTTGATGTGATGTATTCCATGTGTATTGACTGGTATAGTTTTTGGATGTCTAGAATGATCAGCTTATTTGACTCTGTTTGTTTTGGTTACAGAGGAGCTGATAAATGCTACAATCAAACTCTTTGTGAGGAACACCTGAACTTGATTCTCCCAGCAAAACCTCCTTTCCATCCTAGGCAATTTCGCAGCTGTGCGGTTGTTGGAAACTCGGGAGATCTCCTCAAGACAGAGTTTGGAGAGGAGATTGATAATCATGATATTGTTATAAGAGACAATGAGGCTCCTGTTAACAAGGTAAAGTGGCAATGCTAGCTTAGAAACTGATTATAAAAACTTTGTTTCTTTTTTATTTTTTTCACTCTTTGGGAGGAGGGAGGAGATGCAGCTGGGTCCCATGATGGAAGTGACAGATCTTTTCCTACATATCTTGCAATTTTCTTTACATTTTGTTGTTTCTTCACTTTGTTCCCATAACATGAAGTTTGTTCTGCCCTTCTGCTAATTCTTTCTCTTGTGCTGGTTAATAATTCACTCAACACAGTATTGGAATTGACACTGGGCATATACTCCACTAAACCTATGCTCATGCTGACATCTTTGGTGGTCTTTGTTCATATTCTTGTTTCACTTTGCCGTCCCATTCGTTGTGATTCCCTTGATCCTATTAGCCATTTGCTTGCCTGAACTGTAGACATTCAAAGAGGAGACAAAATGTTTGAGCAAACTGATCATAGGGTGAGGGTCGTGAAGGAATTTCATTCCAGTTGGATCGTGATCCACTTAATGGTTCAAGAATGATTTTCATATTTATTTGCATTCATCTTTGCCCTTGTGTAAGAAAGTAACCTTCTCATAGTTTTTCTAATCTAACATGCAGAAATATGCCAAGCATGTTGGGTTGAGGAGAGATTTTCGCCTTGTAGTTCGAGGTGCTGCTCGAAATATGATTAAGATTCTTGATGGATCCAGTAAGTTTTGTTAATTCTACCAACAAACCCTAATATGCTTAGTATTACTTATTAGTCGTTTAACGATTGTATATGATGAGTATTGTAGCTATGAAATTCCTGTCCTTGCGCTTTTTCTGTCTCTGGGTGATACTTGATGGGATATGAAGTGCTTGATCTTTTGGTAGCTTCTATTCAAAACAATCAAGTGGTAGCTTTTATCTGTTGCTTTGTTTGTGCTTCAGTACTTCCTTTTGTTGACCTTTGCTTCAACCTTTAAAGTTGTGGATGGAAGAATTTTGCATCAGACTAATTCATTTTTGCAAGATCCTATCTTAAAAGAAAGTTTCAAGTCCCATAGTTTTGTTTTAGAAATCAAAGGATATTGTCTTTTCCCTTAGTCTTCTCTCTTCTGCCCTTGCAAGACGGATGGGGGGACAAGAGAAGACTAAAGAATTGGAGATGATCTTTAAGTTGCCTAAGGTAGCTCAGCTTATCACTTCTTTGATGCTGATTTTTTTTGTGATTCTGTATTACATTCCAAATGAACATACATACTTGTTTTACTTGACGACATGGGCTAAAAGTGGACATAATATGGTTTTTTACTTCCACTGCAGCTGACGAGGTCCTTATAATTAAAAGTGTAACCCACAGAGATTTCAACGCAATGATAAAGGTGAGCTATTCGAAACATAAAAAATTCTCTACTTTCAAATATTTTGAAGGTTAAGTGAAGGGCACTGTTTAAGGTGGACTTTGCTGAAACACCTGAACAGGATATGGTCATGCATCATTTGAGTAAATCATATGCATGATCTTCAGAAACTTTGAATGAATGTCTTTTATGATATAACTTCTATGTTAGTTTGCATCTCAGATATGTGTGGGGAATATGGAACTTTGTACTGCTTGAATAGCCAAGGCATCCTTGAAAACATGCTGACTCAATTCCGGATATGTATGGCAGAGTATTCCCAATCCTGTTTATCTCTTTCAAGGAATTGTGTTAAGAAGAGGGGCCAAAGGAACTGGCATGAAATCTATTGAGCTAGCACTTTCAATGTGTGACATTGTTGACATATATGGCTTTACTGTTGATCCAGGCTATACTGAATGGTAAGTTAAGTTTGTGGTTTTTGGTTCATCCACTACTTTCATAAGTGCTTCCCTAAATTCTATGTTTTTGTCTCTTCTTGTACGTTGTGGTTCTTGGTTTTCAGATATTGAGAACACGAGATTCGAATGTGATAAGGCTATGCAAATAGAATTTTGTTTTGTAGCATTTCCTACACTATCATTTGGTTCTTTACATTAAATGCACCACTGGTCAACTATTCCTTTCAGCAGTTTGGGACTGAGCATGAGATCCATCAACCTTAACAGCCAGTCATTGATACAAATGGAAATCAATATATAATCAATTAGAGAAATGACTTATGTCTTATGTTTCTTGTAGGACTCGATACTTCTCTACACCAAGGAAAGGGCATAATCCACTTCAAGGACGGGCTTATTACCAGCTCTTAGAATGCCTTGGTGTATGCCCTTTATCTTTTAACATCTACTCTTGCCCGAATATCACCATGCAATTTCCTCTCTATGCTTTATGCTATGTATATTCATTGCATTCTACTGCCAAAAATTTTCAGGTTATTAGGATCCATTCTCCCATGAGAGCTCAGCGGAAACAAGACTGGTCAGATGTTCCAAGTCGAGAAATGATAAGTAAAGCTCACGCTGCTGCTTTGTGCTTAAAGAGGGGTCGTGCTGATCAAGCAGCATTGGGACAATTTGGGAGTTGCAAAGTGTGGGGAAATGTGGACTCTGATAAGACTGGGCCCATCTCTGGATCTTCAGACATGAGTAAAGTGAGGAAATACTCAAATTATAGCAAGTGGGAGCTCATGCCATTTGGAAGTCTAAGAAAGGAAGCACAAGATCACTATGTTCAAATGGACGGTGTTTCTCTATACAAAATGGATGGCAATAAATTGGATGATTTGGTATGCATAAGGCATTCCTTGAAATCTGAGGTATAAGCAGTGTCTTGTATTGGTGACATTATAACATGTGCATCTAAGTCAGTTAAGAGATGATTTTATTGGACAACCGTGGAACTTTATTTGAGATGTGCCTTCGGTCAATGAATCTGTCCTCTCTGGTACTGCTGTTATCTAGTCGTCCACAGTGGGCATCTTGGAAACAGTCGCATGGGAACAAACTGTAGCGGTTATGTGGTCAAATATTTCTTGTTATTTGAGAGTCTGAGGGGGGAAAATGGAAACTGGGAGTAGTAATGGAACATCTAAACCATGTTAACAAGAAGTTTTCGTAGATGATGGTTTTTGATGTGTACTGATGGTTATGAAGGTGATTAAGTTTTGAAGGCATCACGAGGCATTTCCATCATTCTTTGTAGTTAACAAGCAGCTGTATGTCTTTATTTTTCTGTGTGGTTGTTTCTGACCTTGATCAATTTAAAAGCAATTAGAAACACAAATTTTCATAGTGTCATATAGTCTATTTGTGGGATTAATATATGGATGGCAATTGTCATACGGAGTTCAAGGCATTTATACTCGCAATCGCACACATCCTTTGTTGGAAAGTTGACTAGGATACAAAATCAATTTCCAGAGTTTTAGTGATTTAAATATTTAAATTTATTTACTTCCAAATTTCTAGGTTGATTTTTCTAGATATTTTTAATGTAATCCTGTAATTATTTCATACTCTGATTGTATATATTTGTAGAGAATGATAATGAAAAAGAGCTGAAAAAGATTAATTACATAATTCTTTGTTTCATGATATTAGAGTCGATAGTTTGGTACGGTAATTACTACGTTTATTTTAAGTGACAACTGGATGTTCAGTCCTAGTTATACTTGAGAGAGAGTATTATAGTATCTCATATTGACTAAGTATGAAAATATTAAAGGGTTTATAAGTAGTAAGGGCCAACAATTTAAATTACCAGTTCTAGTCATTTTGACAATAATTGACCAAAGTCCAATTCTAATATGGTATCAGAGCTTTAGGTTTCCAGTCACCTAAAATTTGTCAGCCACCAAAATTTTCCAAGCCACCTGAAATTTTTTCTTCCTCTGCTGTCACAACTATGTCTGGAGGTAGCCTATCGCCATCAACTGAAGAATATTCCAGTGTTATTTCAAGGAATACTAGTGGTGTAATCTTCCCTTCTCTACCAAATTTGAATCACTCACTACAAATAACCCAACACAAATTGAATGGGTCAAATTTTCGTGAATGGTTCCAATCTGTGTTGTTAGTTATTCGAGGGAAAGGGAAAGAAGGTTATCTTATCGGTGAACTCTCTTCTCCAACCAAGAATGATGCTAATTTTAAGATATGGGAAGCTAAAAACTCTATTGTCATGGCCTGGTTGATAAATTCAATGGAGCCTCAAATAGGACGCACTTACCTATACTACAAGACAACACACAAAATCTGGAGGCCAACACAGGAGATGTATTTAGATTTTGGAAATACTTCTCAATGTTTTGAAATTCAATCAACTTTTCAAAACACAAAGCAAGGAACAAAATCTGTGACAGAATACTACAATAGATTAATTGAACTTTGGCAAGAGATGGATTTATTTTGTATAATTCCATAGAAGTGTGCAGACGATGGAGTACTCTATAATCAAGTACTTGAAAAGGACTGAGTCTTTGATTTCCTTCAAGGTTTACACAAAGATTTAGATGAAGTATGTGGGAGAATTCTAGGAACAAAACCCTTGTCATCACTCCGAGAAGCCTTCTTAGAAGTAAGGCGGGAAGAAAGTAGGAAAAAGGTGATGTTGAGCACAAACCTACTCCCAACCATCGACGAACATGCACAAGGTTCTGCCCTTGCCACAAATCATTCAAGCTATTCTAATACCTAAGATCAGAAGCCAAATGAGAGCAAACCGTGGTGTGAATATTGTAACAAGCCTTTTCACACGAAAGAGACGTTGGGATCTCTATGGAAAACCACGGAGTAAAAGAAGAAGCAAACTTGTTACCCATGTAGCTGAATCTATTGCAGAGACCAAGAAAATTGGCACTACAGCATTTACAACAGAACAAATGGAGATCTTAAGTGTTAAGTCAGAATGACTTCACTAAATGATTTTGATGAAAGACAAATAATGAAGCAAAAATAGAAAAGCAGACGGAAGAAGAAAGCAGACGAACAAAAAGCAAACGGAAGCCAAAAATAGAAAAGCAGACGAATGAACAGTAGATGGAAGTAAAGAAGAAAAGCAGACGAATAAAAAGCAGACGGAAGCCAAAAATAGAAAAAGCAGACGGAAGAAGAAAGCAGATGAACAAAAAGCAGGCGGAAGCCAAAAATAGAAAAGCAGACGAATGAAAAGCAGACGAATAAAAAGCAGACGGAAGCCAAAAATAGAAAAGAAGATGAATGAAAAGCAGACGGAAGCAAAGAAGAAAAGAAGATGCAAGAAAGTAGACGCAAAATACAGACGGAAGAAAAACAGACGAAGAATCAAAAGACGCATTAGTTTGAGTTAGTTATAGAACTCAACTGAATAACCGTTTCTTTAAAGAATCAAGAAGCAGTTTTAAAGAAGCAGTTGGAGACGAAGGCTATAAATACGAGTCGGAGTCGAAGATTGCAGAAGTTACTGAAAGTTAGAGAAATTACTAAAGTTCACAAGCTTAGCGATTATTGAGAGATTATTGTGCGAAATATCTAGAGCTAACTCTTTCTGTAACATAGCTCGGAAAATTCTTTCAGTTGAAAGGAGTACAGATAGCCTGAAGAGGCTAAGTGTGAAAGAATACTGATTGTAAGAG
>JANZLH020000110.1:326892-339867 GCA_026770325.2 Erythroxylum fimbriatum
CATGAAAATTGAAGTATGAGATCTTATCTTTCCAGTGATATAAGGTAGTGATTTTTTTGACATTTGTGCTAGGAGATCTACTGTTTTGAAATTTGCTGCTCAGATTGGGAAATTTCAGTGGGCAGATACTTTGGTGAATTGTTTGACCTAGTTAGCAAGTGAATTTGATTCTAGGTTGTTCATGAAAGTTGTAGATAACATTGTGATCTTTCTGAGCATATTTATTGTGTAATTTTTGACTGAAGAAATGGGAAGTTATGGATTTTACAAAATGTTGCACTGTTTTGACAAAATGTTCCACTGTTTTGAGAGGCATTGTGAAGGCAGTAACTTTGAGTGTATTTTTGACACCCTTAGAGGTGAAATTGGCTTTTGTGTCCTTCATGAACATTGTAGATCTCTCTTTTCTCTATAAAATAGACACCAGGTTTGTCCAATTTGAAGTTTGGAGTAGGGAGTTATGCCCTGTGGAAGTTGGCATGTCGGAGAAAGTTTTCCAGATCTGTTATGGGAGTAATGTAAGTCGACTTGTATCTTCAGTAAGTCGACTTATTCATACACAGTAGAGTAAGTCGACTTGTATCCTCAGATAAGTCGACTTGTACTGACCTTTTTCCATTCTTTTGCTTATAACTTTTCCGTCCGACGTCCGATTGACCTGATTCTTGAGGCATCGGATTCATTGAATATTTAATGTCATTTTCTGAGAGATTGGGAATGTTTGGATGAGAAATTGAAGTGGGACCGGATAACGGAGTCTTTAATCACTGTTTTATTTATTTTTAGACCGAACGAGGTCCAAATTGAGTACCGTCAGCGCCGTTAGCTTTCTAATTTTTAGACGGATTTTTCTGATGAAAAAAGTGAGATTAGGGCCGGAAATCTCATGAACATGCATTTTCACCTACATGTGCCTAAGTAAATAGTTGTGCTTGGACAATTAGTGATCGTTATATTCTCTGATTCTTATAGAGGCCTAATTGGAGCGTCGATCGACCGATGTGGCAGAGACTTCCCGGCATTAGGAAGTAATAGGTGAGTAACCTAGGTAGTTTTCTCAATCTAATGTGGGGATAATGGCGGGATCAGGAATGTGTTAATTGCGACTTGTTTGCCCTTACGAGGGTTACTGTGATTAAGTGTGACTTATGGACTGTTAACTGTGAATTATGGACTGTTAATTGTGAATCATGAATTGTTAATTGACTGTGCAATGGGCATATGCATTTCATTCACAGATGCATAAACGGATAAAGAATAGTTGTGACCAGAGTCTCTACTAATGCTGAAAACGAGTCTCGAGCTCGAAGGGAGAAAATCATACTCCCTAGATGGGTCTACTGATTATTGATTACTTCTTAAGCGCTCGGTCACAACACTGAAATAAAAACGGAAAGGTATCACATGTGCATTGCATATATATACTGGACTGAATACTTGAAATGGTTTATGCTGTCTATGACTGTATTGTGATTGTGACTGTCTTATTACTGTCAATTGTTGTGTGTATATGACTGTACGATCACTGTGACTGTAGACTGTAGTATTACTGTAACTGTCTTATTACTGTAATTTGTTATGTGATGCATGAATTAGGAGAACCATCGATGATGGTTCCTACTGAGTTCGCAAAAAACTCATCAAAATTTTGCATCTATTTTTCAGGACTAGAAGAATACCCCATTTGACACGGGAGTATACCTACTGGGTGCAAGTTGAGATAAAAGTCGGGATCAGTTCGCGTCTGCATTAGTGTTTCATAAAATTGTATTTCGTAATCGTTGTAAACTGATTTGTATTTGATGGTTATTGTAAATTATTGTAGACTGAGTGTCATAACTGAAACTGTGTGTAATAACTGAAACTGCTTTCTTTTAACGTGGGCTTAAATAATCTACTATTTATACCGCACACACGGGTGTCAAAAAAAAGTGTACTAAGTTTTAACTGACTGATGTAGTACGCCACCCTTACGGGGCACGGACTCGGATATTACCAACGATATCGGGTTCGGGTCACGTGGGAGTGGGGTGTTACAATACAAGGTGAAGGTACTTTATAATGGTGTAATTAGACTTAATTAAGGTGTAAAATGAACATAGTTTGACGTAGAATAAGTTAATTAAAGGTTAAATAAGGTTTGGACTATTAATTGAGGTGATAACCTAAGGAAGCTGTTCTTTGATAGTAAAGTAACTAATTTTGAACTTATGAATTTGTTAAAGGAATGAAGTATACTTAATAATGCTAATGTGATTTAAAGAACAAGAGTAATGTGTTGGTTTATGAATGTGTGTGAATTGGGAACTTGTGTGAATACATGTAATGTGTGATTATTTAATGATTTTATTGGTACATTATTGCAAATGTTTATGTTTATAAGGCATGTTAAGTTTGATTAAATGTGAATGAAAATATTCAATGTAATCAAAATGGAATAAGTTATATGATATGTAGTATATCTTTCACACATGATTTTAAAATCCAAAACGTTTGTTTTAAAACTACCAAGACCTAGTCGTGCGTAAATAGGCATGTCTAGAAGGGTCTGCATCTGCTTTTGTAACTTGACACTATGGTGTCCCCTGATTATTGACACTATAGTGTCCCCTGATTATTGAAACTACAATGTCCCCTGATTTTGAGACATAAGGCTCTTTTATTTCTAATATACCAATCATGGTATCTTCTGTTTTGGTCCTGTTACCTACTTTTGTAAAAAGGATTAACAGGCTAACTTATTTTGTATTCTGATACATGTTCAGTTTTGATATAAACAAGTCTGATATGATACAAGATAAGCTCTGATTTGATACAAAACATATTATGATCTGATACAAGTCATATTCTGATTTGAAAGAGTTATATCATGTTTTAATATTCAGTTATGATACATGTACATTCTGTTATGATATTTATGAGTTTTGTTTCGATACAAGAAAGATTTGATCTGATACAAGTCATATTCTGATCTGAAAGAGTTATATCATGTTTTAATATTCAATTCTGATACATGTACATTTTGTTATGATATTTATGGGTTTTGCTTGATTTCGGTTAGGTCTCAGGTTCGATTCCCTGTTAGCCCCTCTTGTAAGTAGAGTTTTAAAAAAAAAAAGTACATTCTTTATTTTGCACAAGCAACCCCAGTAAGATTTCCAAATCGATTTCTATTTGATAGCCCAGGAGAGAAATGGTATTCGCTTTTCTGATACTTGCGAAGAATTATACAAGGGCTATGCCTGTACATTTGTATTTTTACCACATGCAACGCCTTGGCAAATGTTGGAACTGAAAAGTATACATTAGAATCTATAAATGTCAAGAGCCGGTTTCCCTTTGAAGCTCTTAATTTTCCTGCTTTCAAACGCTTTAATGAATAGAATTCCAAATGCAGTTATCCAATGCTGCCAAAGCTAGGATTCACTGGCATTGTTGGTAGTCGTCGTCGGAGAGAAATCCCGGATCAATGGCATACTTCTAACTCCCTCAAGGAGCCTACACATTTCTCCGTGAACATAATTGAAACGCTCCTTCGACATCAGGGATTCTGTAAACAAAGTTGCAGCAACAGAATGAAAAGCTTGAGCACATTCATCACCGTAACCATGGGTATTTTGATTATTTGTAGGAACCAATGAACAATCTCGCCGCCAACGAAATGGGAAATATTTTTCTGGTAGCTGAAAATAGTTTTTCACCAGTAGTACTCTCAAAGCATGCCGACACAATATTCCCGAGTGCTCAAATTCCTTGCAGGAACAGTGGATTTGCTCATCGTCTGGTATCCAAAACACAAGATACTCGCTGTCCATTTTGTTAAAATGTCGCACAATATATGATCCATCTCCCATTTCTTGTGTTCCATACTGCATAGAGAGCACTATTTCGTGCTGTAACACATTAAAGGCATAAGGTGAAAGAACACTTCGGGCGTGTTCTTCAATAGGCATGCATGTCTTGATAGGCATATATTGGATCCCATCCCTAACTTGATTCTCAAAGCAGGCAGCAATTCTTAACTGCAATCTCAGATACAAGTTCAAGACAGTTAACAATATAAACAAAATCTAAATAAAATCATATAAATGGATAATTGAATACCTGCTCAAAGAATATTCGCAGACACATTTGCCCACTCAAGGTTCGTTTATAAAATGTATCCAAACACTGTGAGAATTCGGCATTCATAGTAAGAGCAACAAAGTAGCCTCCAATATAAGAATTAGACCATGATCCTCGATAAGAAAAGAGCAGAGCTGCATGCTTATCTGAAACAAGTCTAAACCTTGCCATCAAAAGATTCCACTGCTGTTCGAAGTCTTCAATGCTTTCCAAATGGTATAAGATATCCAATTCAGCTTTGAAATCCTCAAACTGTGACCCAAGAGCCAAAGAAAACCAGCTGGGTAATTTTGATAGAACATGCCATATACATATAACGTGTTTTGTATTTGGCAATTCTCTTGCTATAACATCCCTTAGACTTGCATCTATATCGGTTAGAATTGTCTGTGGACATCTTCCTCTCATAAATCGTACAAAAGTCTGTTCAAAAGATGAAAATTATGAAAAGGACATATGATAGGCACAGACTGGAGAAGAATGTGTATCCACAAACCTGCAAAGCCCATGTAAAAGATTGAGAACTTTCATCTTGCAGAAGGACACATCCAAAGAAAATTGCCTTCCCATTATTATCCATACCGAACCACATTCCTAGAACCAATCCATAAGTGATAGAACGATAACTAGTATCAAAGATAACAACATCACCATACAAACTATATGCACGGACAGACTCTCCGTATGACCATGCAATACTTTCAACCTTTTTACTTTCATCTGTTGTATAATCATAAAGAAAATCCATATCCCTCTCTGCCATAGCTCTACAAACCTCAAGGAGCTCCATTATATCATTCTCCCTCTTCTCAGTCAGCAAAGCATCATTTTCTTGAACAGTCTTTTTACAGGTTCGAACAAAATTTCTAACATCTTTCTCTATAAATGGCAACTGTCCAGCTTGAACACCTCTTTCTAGCTCCAACACCTTCACTATCCGATTCACTGGAAACCCAGCTTTTGATAGCAGAAGAATGCGCTCTTGATCAGCCTCCTGTATTTTGCGATAAGCAGGTAATAAACGCACTTGATCATCTTCCAACAGTTCATGATTATGAATGTTGCTAAACTGCGAGACATACCATTGTGTGACACCATCAACTATTTCCTTCGTTAGATACATTTTAGCATCGCATCCACATCGTACTGACTTGCGGTCACGAGGATGTTCCACATTGGCCTTTTTTCTTGGTTGATTAAACCCAGATCGATAGCAAACAAAATCCCTTCTGTAGATTCCTAAATTTTGACTTTCAGTTGACCGTGCTTTCCGGATTGAGAACCCATTCTTCCTGGCAAAATTGCTGTAATACTCAAAAGCATCATCATCAGTTTTAAAAATTTGACCAACGTAAGGTGTGAAGACAACTTCTGTTGATGATGGTGTTGCTGTTGTCTCACTTTTTAGCAGTTGAGAGCTTACTGCTGCCTGATGATCTCCTTCATACTTGATATAGCACTTCCAATCACCACACGGGCATTGTTGATGGCGAAGCCAGATGTTATCTGATGGCTTCATCGTCATTCACAACCGAAACTATTCTAATTTCCAGACCTTTTTATTCTGTGAGAAAGTGCAGGAAAAAGGAACCATTTGAGAACATATGAACTTCCTGTTACAGTATGAGGAAGAAAAAGTAGAAAATTTGATCCCTGAAAACTGGAAGCATGTTGAATTTTTTAGTTTAGCTTGTTTTTTCTCAACTAAAAGTGAGAACAAAAGTTGCTCATTCCCTTCTGATCCTAATTGACAAGTCGAAGGATTTTGTTAATGGTCACTGCATATCAGATAAATTAATTACATGTGTTCGGTTAAACAGCATATCATTGTTCACTAAGGGAAAAGGAATTCAAGCTCCAATATAAGGTTTACAAGTCAAACGTTGCTCACTCTTAAAAGGAAAAAAGAGAAAAAAGAGAACAAACGCCCACTTATCCAAAACCGCAAGAAGTTAAAATTTCTCGGGAAACCACCACAAAGAGGGGGAAAAAATAGAAAAGTCAGCAGAACCATCACTAGGCAAAACAATCATCTTGCTCCAGAACAACAAAGCAAACCCAATTCCGGTTGAAGCTTCAAGTACAAAGGACACACATGCACACAGAAATAAAGGTTCAGATTATGAATAGTTAAATTTTTTCCCTTCTCGTTCAAAAACAAAACAAATACAAAAGTTTCAGAAAAGCATTGAGCCGGGTACGTATAACAGCGAACACCATAACTTTGCCAAATCTCACAAAGATTAACAGAATGAAGAACCCAAATCACCGATTAATTAATCTAAAGAAAACCTCAGAAAAGAAGCGAAAACAAACCCAAAATGATAGCGAATTTAATAACCTGACGTCGAATCCTTCTCTAAAACCGATCGCAGCACCTCAGTCTCTGAAAATGGAACTCGCCGTGATTGCAACAGATTTCATCAAATCACTTGTAAGTAAGTCACTGCAATTAGTGTTAACCAAAACAAGAAGGCAACTGTTCAGGAAGGAAAATTCAGCACCCACTGACGATTCACGTTAACCAAAAAAAAAAAAAAAATGAACAGCCCATGGGAACTTAAGACGTAAAAAATAGGTATCCCTCTAATAGTGGGACCGTATTTCTGCGTTGGTCTAGCTTTGAGTTTTGAGCATTAAGGACTTGCCCAAACAATCTCTGCGCTAAAGTAAACAAAATGCTACCGCCAGATAGAGGCAGGCAGGAGGAAAGAATGGCAGTGAGCAAGCCCAATTTGTGTATTGATCCATCAAGACATTATGGTCCAGTCACATATCTCTACCACGTCAGCAACTGCTGCCACTGAGAAGGTGAATGCTTTATCTCGCATGTCTCACCCAATGTTAAGAATAGTGTACCGATTTTAGCTAGGATTTTAGCTAGGAATTAAGTTCTGGTATAATACTGTACCACTATTAGTTGATATCGAGTATCATTTTGGGCAATTATTAAATTTATAAAATAGTCTATAAATTTTTATGAATTTTTTAAATTTATAAAATAGTCAATTAGTATATTGTACTATATGCTTACAATTTTACATCAACTATGTCTCTAAAAATTATAATAATAAATAATAACCACAATTAGTATAAAATAATAATAATTTTTAGATATTTTACATATAAATAATAATCACAGTTAATATGAAAAAAAGACGATCATCATACAAATATAAAATTAAGAACAATACAAAGTATTTAAAATATTACAATTTTATCATATAATAAATAATAATGAGATTAAAACTTCAAATAAAAAGAACAATAAATATCCTTAACTCTTTTTTACAATTTATAACAAGAGTTCGTGATGATCAATCAATCAAATAGAAGTGACACATGAAACAAAAACGTTTACAATTACATTACGTATATAGAATTTAACATAGATATCAAATATAAGTAAAATTAAAAGAATAAAAGAAACAAAAATATAGAATTTCATTCAATCGTCGATGGGGGGATACCCGTTATAACTGCGTTGACCCCAATTTTCATTTAGTACAAAATATTCATCATTGAGGGGAGATTTATAATCATCATCATCATTCAAATTCATTATATCAGATGACATGTCAATGCTTTATCATCTAAGATTATCTTCCAAGTCACTCACACCTGTTAAACTCGGTTCCTCAAAAACTCAATCCTTTAAAAGATCAATATTATCAATGCAAATTGGATCTACTGTACTACTTATCCTATTAAGAATCCTAGTAAACAATAAAACATAATTATTAACAAATTGTATGAAATTATTTCTAAATTAATAATAATAAAAGCAAACCTCTCTCGAAGCTTTAAATTGTAACAAACGAATACCAAGTCATTTAATCTCTTGTGCTCCAATCTAATCTTTTTCTTGTAATAGATGAATTCGAATGTGTTCTAGTTCCTTTCACAACCTGTTACACTCATACATTAACTTAGAATTCGAATTATAAAACTATGCAATTTTGTAACACCAGTTTCGAATTGATCCTACTAAGAAATTGTAAATCGTTAGACAACAAATATAGCGTTATAAATTAAAAAAGTGATAATTAATTTTCAACAAGTAAAAAAACTGAAAATATACATCTGGATTAAGTTTTGCTTTTTTTCAAATAGCAATTAACATCCTGAAATTCCAAAAGATTGCTTATAAAGCTTCATTTGTTAGCTTAGGAGATCTTGCATCATCTTATGAGCAACAACTATTGTCATAGTTAATAACATTTCTTTACTAACTTCATATTTCTTTGCAAAATCTAGTCTAAAATAGACACTGAAATTCAAAAATATCCCGGCTACAAACAACAGAAAGTGAAGTTGTCTTTCTCGTCTGTCATCAATGATTACAAAACAAAGTGTGTACAAAAAAGATATATTTTTCATATTGTCCTTGATTACTTCTTTTACCCTCTTTATGGCATCAAAAAATAACTCATTGTTGTCTTTTCATTACTATCAACCAAACGAGTCACCCTTACTAAAAGCCTACAAACTCATATGACAAATTAGTATTGACACCAAAATTCAGTATCTTCAAGTGTAATTATGAAAACTTCCAATCCAATATTAAACCTAATATGCTGAGATGAAACTCATTTATCACTTGTAAACATATGTCTAAACTCCTTCTTCATCATAATAAAACACTGAAGTAATACGAATTTTGTTGCAAATCTTATAATAGCAGGACGACACAAATTTCCACCGTTGGTAAAATCTCTCATTAAATTCAAGACTCATGCACGATTATGGATCAACTTGATCACCTTTTTGGCGTTTTGCATAGTCTCATCAATAATAGAAAGATACCTATCATCTCCTAAATTTTCTAGCATTAAGTCAATACAATGTGCAACACAAGGATTCAAAAAAATATATACTTTCTTTGTAAAATTCTTCCTACCACTTTATAAGCGAAATCATTGTCAGTAATGAACTGAATAATATTTTCTAGCCTTACTTCATTCAAAACATAATCAAATATTTCAAATAAAGTATCAATGTTCCTAAAAGGTCAAATGCATCAATAGACTTCAAAAATATTAAGTCATTTACAAAATAAACCAAAAAATTAATAATAGGCTCATATATCCTATTAGTCCAATTATCACATATGATTGAACACTTATAAATAGCCCAATTCATTTTTCTTTCTTCCAAATAACTTCTAACTTCATAAACTGAGCAACTCAAAAGTTTACCTTTGTATTCATTAATAGAAGGAGCATTGTATCCCAAATCGTAAAAGGCTAGAACATCTACCATAAGCTGATAATAATAAGATTCGGAAGCATTGAATCTTACACCTGAATTATACCACCATGTAGACATTGTCATATCTACATTGCGAGTCATTTCTTTTGATTACGTGACACTACGAATTAAAGGTTGAACTCCAAAAGTTGTTTGTGGTGTACAAAAATTCCACATATGCCTTCTTCTTTTTCCTAACATCAGGTTCAGATGAAACATTCACTTCTTGCTGGAAAGGAACACTACTACTATCACCTTCACTATTTCCACTATCATCATAAACACTAGCAAACAACTTCCACTATCCATTTCATAATTCAATCTCTCCCTTCTATCTTTCTCGTGTTGATATTCTTCAAGCAAAATTTTCATTTGCCACTTCATATCATGACTCACTTTTTTACAGGGTTTATTCCTAACTAAATGCTTCTTTAATCGGGTGATTCTTCCACCTTTTAAATGTTTGTTACAAAATAAGCAAATAGTATTGTTCTTTATACTGGAGACCAATACAACATGAGCCTAAGCTAGATCATTGTATCTTCCTAAAGTGATTGAATTATCAGGAATACTTGAACTTCCTTTCATTTATCTATACAAATAAATGAAAACTTATATCAAAGTATAGAACACATATTTTCATTATCAACTACTATCACAAAATATGTATTGTTTAACTCAAAAATCTAAACTAGCACAATTACACAATACACGTGTCCATATATATAATATAACATATTTTATATGATTACATTATACACAATTCAATCTTATCCAACACAATTCACCAATAAGTCAAAAACTAACAATTCAAGTATTCAACATACGCAATTACACAACATGCATGTCCATCTTATATAATATAACTCATTTTGTTTAATTATATCATACATAATTCAATTTCATCCATTTCAATTCACCAATAAGTCAAAAACCAATAATTCAAGTATTCAACATGCGTAAACATACATAATTACACAATACGCATGTCCATCTTATATAATATAACTCATTTTGTATGATTACATCATACACATGATTCAATTTCATCTAACACAATTCACCTTAAGTCAAATACTGCCAATTCAAGTATTCATCATACATAATAATATAATACACTTAATAGTCATCAACTTGAATATGTTTGAAGACAAATATAAAAAGTTACATGTATGAAGTGAATTGAACTTAATAAATAAAGTTTTTTTTTGTTTCCTTATGTGTGACTTAAATATGACATTATTTTATATAGATAATATTTTGGTATTTTCATCTTCGACAAAACAACATTTTTAACATACTAAGGGATTCATTTACATTATCAATAACAATGGTCTAAAAGTGTCAAAAATCAAAATTTAACCTTTTTCTATAAAAGAAGTAGATTTTTAGGAAACTATATTCACAAACTATATTAACAATTATGAAAAGAACTTTCAATTGAAGAGTAAATTTTTTGTTCAATTTATAGACAGAAAATGGTTTAAAATTTTTTTAGGAAGCCTAACCTATGTTATGAAATAAATTATGTAAAATATTATATGATATGTCAAAAAATAAACATGTTCATTAGACATAAAAACATGCCAAAATAGTCAAACAAATCAAAAGAAACATTAGGAGATTGACATTAAGGTGTGATTTTAATGTATATTGATATAAGTATGATTTCACCTTTTAGTTTGATTCAATTGTAACAATGTAAACTGAATGAAGTTTGTTTAGTATAGTCTAAAATCTAAATACATTACATTAGGACATTGACTAATTTATAGTGCAAGTTCTATAAATCTTGGCATAATGAAAAAAGTGAGTTGTGAATAGATACAATATTTACAGGAAGCAAATTATTTTTCACCTCTAATTGTAGATTCAGGAATTAATTTGGTTAAATATGTTTTGTTGGTCATTATCAATTTCATCACATTAACATCATCATATGAAGAAAAATTTTGCATTTCATTTTGTTAGATTAAGAAATTACTTACATTGCAGTTGGATTTAACCATCATCAAATATTTGTAATTTTCAAACTCAAATTTCTCAAATCTTAACTCACACAAACAATTTAAACAATTCCAACACAATACAACCCTTTACAATTCCAACAATTTCAACAAATTCAATATTACACAACACAACCAAAACACTATTCAAATGCAATTTAGGAGCCAAAAAAAAAGTAATTCAAAACACAAAAAAATCAAAATTCCAATTTAGTTCGTAGGTCAAGTCGGTTTGGGTGAAAAACCAATTTTAAATTCTGGTTTTGGCGAGCAGTGGCAACGATGGTAAAGGAGAGCAACTAAGCAGGGGTCAGACAAGGTGGGGAGGGAGAGCAGCAGGTGGAGGAGGCTCGGTGGAGAGGCAAACTACCAAGTGGGGAGGCGTAATGGAGAGGGAGAGTAGTAGCCAGCAGGCACGATGGGGGGAGACCAGCGACCAGGGGGTGTGGCCAGAGGGAGACCTAGGACGGCGACGACAATGAGAGGTAAGGAGGAGAACCTAAAATTTTGAGAGGGAGAGAAAAAATTTGTGAGGAGAAGTGGAGAGTCAATAGTGAAAGGTAGGTTTGTTAATTTTTTTTTTTGCAGTTTAGTTCCTGAAATAGTCAAAATTTCTAGTAGGTACTGCACGGTATTAGGCAAAACTTCCGGTACTAGCCGATCCCAGGTTGATATCAAAGGAGGAGATTTCGTACCATTTATTAGCCGGTATCGACTAGTACAATACAAAATTCACATCTTTGCTTAATATTAACCAATATCAATACAATTCTATACCAAAAAGTATGATATTCATAACATTGATTATTACCACCGTTACTAATGAATGATAAACCAATAAACTCTTACATTGTTTTTTTTCATTTTTATTTATTTGTGCCATCGACACACTTGATTATATACTACAAATACCTTTACTCAATGTTTTAAAAATCAAATTTAAAATTAATCAATAAAACAAGAGCATTAAAGTTTATATGGATCAAAAAATTAGTTCAAAATTTAAAAAAATTAAAGAAAAATGTCTTTAATTAAAGTTTAATTAAAAAAATTGTTAAATAAAAATTAGTTAATTTATTTTAATTTATAAAAATCAAATAGTTTACAAAACTGACTATTTAATTAATAAAACGATCGGTTTTAATAACAAAAATTATTAAAATAGATTAAATCAAAAAGTTAAAAACTAAATTAAAAAATTAGCTAGTTCAAAATTTTTATAATTAAATCAATTCGATTTTTTGACCAGAAGTAACTATACTAACGAAACAAGAAAGCAAGGCAATAAATCAAAATGAAAAAAAAAAGATTTGCAGATAAAAAAGGAAAGGGCAAGGAGATGAAAGTTAAAACTAAGGTCGTCCCGATATTCTTCTTACAACAATGGAACTTTTAGTACATTTAGCAAAGTGACGGCAGCAAAATCTGATATTCCTGGTCCTTGTGAAGACAAGTAAAGAAGAGATCTAAACCTAGAAAGGAAATACGATGGTCAAAGGGTTTAGTTTATCTTGGTGTTCCTCTTAGTGGTCAAAGTTTTGTTGTTAGCTGTTGGGCCTGAGATAAAGGTTCTGGACTAATAGTCCAGCCCATT
>JANZLH020000110.1:369418-380988 GCA_026770325.2 Erythroxylum fimbriatum
AGCATGCAACACATGTCCTTAAGCATGTAAGCCATTTATCCCTTACATAAGCTACCAAATGTCACCTAATTACTAGTCTATTTGTCACTCAATCATTTTGCCATTTATCAATTAATTACTCATGCCAAATGTAGGTCATTTATCTATGCCATTTGTCAATTAATTACTAGTCCAAATGTACTCCAAAATTTGGAAAATTTCCTAAAATTTACCAAAAATTCTGAAATAATACTAATAGTTTCTAAATAAATTTTTAGCTCAAATAATTCACAATTCACATTTTAATTATATTTTTTACAATTAATTATACCCTAAAAATGTCAATGAATGCATGTACAAATAATTGTAATGTGCAAAATCAACAGTGTCGTGTATGTATATGTCACATTATGCATAAGCATGAATTATGCCTCCTAACTTCTCATTAATCTCTAATAAACATCATTTTAACCTTCATTCAAGTAACAGGATGTTATAAGATCTTTTCTATCAAGGGTACGTGTTCCTTGTAAAAAAATCTTCTTAAGGTGATAGTCAGGCCCAAGTAGACAAAAAGTGGGTGTTTAATTTGCATTCTAATTATTGTAGCTAACGAAGGAGTAAAAAATTGAGCACTCTTCAATAAAATGAGTAAGCTTTTATTATTTTTGATAGATAATCCAAAAATATCTTTAAAAGTTTACGGGGTTTACATTATTAGAAAAAAAATTTCATTTGCTTTCTTAAGTAACAAAACAACATTAAAAAAAGACGATGGGAAATTTTTAATTTTTTGCATCTATGAAGGAATTGAAGAGTAGGATATGGGGATATACTATGGTTCAAGAGCCTAAAAAGGACCTCCATACATAGTACAAAAATATAAGTGGATATAAGATATCCTTGTCTTATGCCTTTCTTACCTTGGAACCATTTAGAAGGTTGCCTATTCACTGGGACTAAATATGATGTAGTAAAGAACATGCTCAACTCGTTCCTAAACTTTATACGAAAATTGAACACATTAAATACTTGCTTAATAAAACCCCAAGTCAATGAATCAAAAGTCTTATGAAGATCAATTTTAATTGCACAATTAGTTGGTAAACTCCTTTTTGAGTAGCCGCTGAGTAATTCTCGATATATAAAAATATTTCTCTAATATGGTGCCCTTCCAAGAAAGCAACTTAAGATGGATTAATCACCAACTTTAATACTTTCTTTAGCCTTTTAGCAAGTAACTTAACAATGATTTATAAAGAAATCATAGCAAGAAATAAGTCCAAAACCACTAAAAGAGTTAGCATTATATGTTTTCAAAACCAAAAAAATGAAGGTCTTATTAATAGCTTTAAAAAGCTTATTAGACTAAATATTTCCAAAATTTCCCTTTTAACCATTTCTTTAATTTCAGACCATGCCTTTTGATAAAAGTTCCCATTTTATCAATCTGGGCCAAGGGATTTTTTAGCTTGTAATTTAAAGACTACTTGTTTAATTTCCATTTCTTAAAAAGGTGAGACTAGGAATTGGTTCACTTCACTTGAGAACTGGTTTGAAATGAATGATCTCAACACTTACATATTTGAGTTAGTCACAATCTATTCACCTAAGATATTCTTAAAGTATGAGTACTAGCCTTTACATGATCTTAAGAATTAATTCGATTGCCAGATTAATCTAAGATATAGTTGATTATGTTGTTGTTTCTTTTTGACAAGATTGAGCTGAAGAAGAATTTTAAACTTCCATCCCCTTCACACATCTAGGATATCTTAGCCCATTGTCTTAGGAGTGAAAAATGGACATTTAATAATCTTGTGTAATTTTCTAATGCATGTTTTTCTTGTCCTAATCACCACTCATCCCTTGAATGATCATATATCATATTCTAAATATTCCATAAGATGCCCTTTACCCACTTTACTTGTTATAGTGTATCAGAACTAATATTCCTTTTCAATTCCTTTAATTCTTCCTTAACATATTCAAGTTTCTTAATATATGTAAAAGCTTCAAAACCCTATACCTACTTCTCTCTTCCTTTTATAAATTTCTATACGAAACCTTCATAATTCACTAAATAATCATTGCATATGAAAAGGAATTTCCTTATTACCCTTTCCAAGATTCTCTCTGTCATTATGGGAGCATGATCTAAAACATTAAGAATTTTGAATACAACTATACCTTCCAAAAAGTTCTTCATCCACTCCTCTTCATTCAGAACTCTATCTATCTTCTTCCTAATATGCTTATTACTTGTTTGTTTGTTACTCCATGTATACAAATTCCCCTCTATACTTAGGTTTGTAACTCCTATTTTTTTAACACATTCCTTAAAATCTCTAGAGAAATTCCTAGTGCTTATATTTCCGTAAGCTTTAGACCAATATAATGTGTGATTAAAATCTCTCAAAAGCATCCAAGGGTCTTAGACATTGGGTCTTATTTGAAGTAAATGGTTCCATATCTCGCCCTCTGAAACATGAAATTTTAATCATAAAAAACTTTATATCTAGGATTTTTTTCCTCTTTCCAAAACCTAATTCTAGAGTGTCTATATTGGGTAGAATTAAGTACTTATAATTTGACCGTCCTTTTTATAAAAAATGATAATCACTCTGCCATAATGATGATAACATGGTTTGAGACAATAGACCATCATGATCTGTTCAACTTGAGCTTCAAAATTTTTTCCTAGACTAATTTTGTTTCAAAAAATCCCTTTACTACTATACTAATATTATACAAGAAATTGATTAAAGTTTGTTTTTTATGGGGAACATTAATGCCCCTGATATTCCACATTACTATATTAATTAGGAATTGTTTTTAATGTAAGAATTACCCTTCTTTCTACTCCCTTTTACCTTTCTTTTGTGCATTCCTAAAATCTGACTTCCTTCATAACACCTTTATTTGGAGTGCCTAATATCATACTTCCTTTTCATATTTTTATAATAGGAACAACATTTGGTAATTCTTTCCCATTTTTTACCCTAACACATAACCTATTGTACCTAATTCTTATTATATGAGTTGTCATCTCATCTATAAAAATAGGAGCACCCACATAACTAACTAATGCACTAAGTCCCCTTATCGACCAATACTCTAGTGGCACCCTATGTAGATTTATCTAATCTAAAATATGGTCATGGGTGATGCTTTTCATCTTCAGTTCTTGTTTCTATGGTTGAAGGAATAAAGGCTGGTTTCAAACGTGCCAAGGCCCAACTTTCATTACTTATCTATGATTTTCCTTACTTGTAAACTTAAAAAGTAGCAAATTGTCTTTTAAAAGCAAAACTTATGACAATCCCCTATTTCTTTAAGCTTTCATTACTTATTTCTTCACTATAGGAAAATGTACCCTCTTCTCATATAAGAAACCTACTAACATCGATATCTAGATCTTTGTATCATCTTTGAGAATCAAGATATTATGTGCCACCAAACTTCTACCATCTTTTACTATTAATGGGGAGCATTGCAAAGCTTTACTACTCTCTTTACCCAGAACTTACTTCCAGCTTAATTTCAGGTTAATTAAGAAAGGTCCCTTCTTACCTGAGGAAGTAAATACTAGGTTAGGGTATGGTTTAGCTGGTTTAGGGGATGGTTTAACTGGCAAGGGTGGAAAAGATATTGTGTCTTGGTTAATTAATAAGTTGTTTGTCTCCATTACCAGGGATGATGTCTAAAGGTGGTGTATAAATTATTACTCAGTGTCAATGCTAGTTAAAATTTTGTAATCATATTGACCTATTGGATTCAATGTTAGTGGAGACTAATTTTTATGCTTTATTGACTAACTAAATTCAATATCAATAATGATTATTTTTTTCTTGTTATATCAACTTATTAAACTTAGTGTAAGCATTGAGTAATTTTTAAAACATTTTTAGAAAGTAAAGAATTTCATTGAATTATCCTAAAAGGGGGAGAATTGAAAAGCTGCTAATTTACTAAACATCATAGAAGAGTTGTTACTAGCTATTTCAGTTATCCAAATGCTAAATAACAAGTAATATAGGACATTCACATAAGAATTCATCTTCCTAAAACTCTCTATTTTGTTATAGTTCAATAACTTTAACAAATATCTTACCACTATGAGATAGTAACAAGTATCATCCCTATGATCTTAAAAATAATCAACAATAAGATCCATTGATTTATACATCTAGCATTCGTTGCCTATAAAACCAAGATATCTTGAGCCTTTTAGAATCTACATTTCAATCAATACTAGCAATATAAGAGCTACTCTCCATACCTGTATAGGTAAACAACACCTAGATAAACAGAAGTCGTTACATCCTCTGTATAGTTGATGAGCCATTATATGCATCCTTATATTCCTTATCAATTGTAGTGATTGAATGTCCACTTGAGTAGCTTGTCCTTGGAATACTTCTTCCTTTCATTCTATGTTATATATATGGCATATCTAAGAACAAACTTTAACACCATTAAATCCTCCTTTCTTAATTTTTTATTTTCCTTAGAAAACAAGCTAGCCATTCTTGTAAGCTAGATCTAGAAGGAAACATATTGTAAAGAAACTAAACTTAGTTCCAAATGTTAGAAGTTATCCTAAACTTGAAGAAGATATGAGCTACTGATTCAAATTAATTATTTCAAAAAGCACATGTTTTAGAGAGATTTATGAAGTTCTTGTGCCTAGAAATGGTGATTAATCTTTCTCTCATTACCAGTTATATTATGAATGAAGCATAGGGTTAGCCCTTTTAATCTATACTAACTTATGCCAAATCATCCTAGGGGTATAAATCCTTAAAAATTAATTTTATGAAGAGTTTGTAAATTCATTAGATGAATGGTAACTCCATTTAATAATGTCCTCCTAATTGGTATTAAGACTAAAATTAAGGATATGCTCCTTAGTACTTGATATACTTAATAACTCTAAGTTTATTTGAGCACTATTCAAAACCTGAATCACTAAGGCATCATCTAGAATTATGTTTCCAAGGGAGTTAGATTTGCACTATTACTTAAAGGCTTTAAACTTGACTAGTTATCATTCCATAAGAAAGTAAAGATTCCATTGCCTATCTCCGTAAAATTATATAGCTTAACTTTATCCCTCAATTTTAATAAGTACGTTATGGTCAAAGAGGAGTCTTATTTTAGTTGCATAGACTAGAAACTTATGTTGTTCAAGTAATACGAAGGTACCCACTTGACTTATAAAACTTATTTATCAATTAGGATTCTCCAGATTCTTTTAATCATGAAGACCTTGTTAGTTATTATAACTGGGATTATCCTCCTTCCTTACTAGGTAGGCAAGGTTCACTTAATTTCACCTAAGCTAATTTAGACTTTATGTTATCTCTAGCCATAAGAATTGTCTCGTTAATCTTTTGATTTTCTTCACTATATTAATGGGGCGTATAATATGTAAGGACTATTAAATATATAAGATACTATCCATTAAATAAATCAATTACACCCTTCCAACTATTGATAAATTCTTGTTGCTCTAGATTGAAAGTCTTCTTTAAATTTTCTCTATCAATGGTTGGAATTCATTAGACATTGGTCTCTTATAAGATATAGGAAATACCAAGTAAGTGAGAGGGGTAGTTTTCGTTACTTTCAGAGCAATTAAAGAAGTAAGCCAATTTGAGATATTCAAAGTACTTGTAGAAATAAGGATTTGGCTCCTATCATTATTAATTGAGAATTTGAAATATCTCTAAAATTATTTAATGTAACCACTAAATCACTCACTGAATAAGTGTTAACCTTACAGAAAATTATGAGATCATTTGTAAATAAAAGCTAATTATCTCTAACCTTTTTTTGAATGAAATTTGAAGTTTTCCTCTTGGTAAATGACTAACTTAATGAGTCCAGTTAAGAATTTAATGCTTAAAGCAAAGAGGTAAGGATAAAGGAGATCTCCTTGCATCATTCCTTTAGTACTTTTGAAAATATTAATAAGTTCTCTATTAACTAGAATGATATAAGAAACAATAGAGATGTGTTGATTAATCCAATTTGTAAACAAAGATGGAAATCCAAATGATCTTAAGAAAGGAAATGTGAAGTGGACATATAAGTTATCAATGGAACAAGAGTTGTTGCATTAGCTATAGGAACTTATAGTATAGCTTTACCTTCTGGCTATGAACTAGAACTAGATAATTATTATTCTAGTCCAATTGTTACTAGAACTATCATTTCCATTTCTTATTTAGATTTGAATGGATTTGTCTTCATTATTAAGAATATGAGTTGTCTTTTTATAAAGATAATGTTTGTTATAGATCTAGATTACTTACAAATAGTTTGTATGAATCAGATCTTTAAAGGCCAATCCTTAACATAAATAGAAAAAAGAAAGAAAGTTAAGAGACTAAAATATATCTTGTTTATGGCATTGTAAGTTAGGTCATATTAATAAAAATACAATCACAAAGTTAAATAAAGAAGGATATTTTTATCCTTTTAATTATGATTCGTATGAAACTTGTGAATCTTAATTGTTGGAAAAGATTATCAAACTACACTTTAGTGGAGAGGAAGAGTTTGATAGTGAGTTTCTAGTACATTTAAATGTATGTGATTCTATGTCTACTCACACTAGAGGTTGATACTCATACTTCATTATGTTCAAAAATGATCATCCATATATGGTTATGTGTATTTAATGAAACAAAAGTCTTAAATATTTGAAAAGTTTAAAGAAATTATAATTGAGGTTGACAAACAAAGTGGTAAGAGTATTAAGACACTTGGATATAATTGAGGTGGTGAATACTTAGACTGTGAGTTTCTTAGTTACTCAAAAGAGAATGTGGTTATCTCATAATGGACTCCTTCTATCCATAACATAATGGAGTGTTTGAGAGGAGAAATTATACTCTATTAGATATTGTACATTCTATGATGAGTCATATAGTCCTTCCTGCCTCCTTTTAGGGATATACCCTTTAAAATGCTACCTACCTTCTAAATAGAGTTCCATCAAAATCGATAGATATGGAATGGTAATAGACCAATGTTTTCACACTTAAAGACTTTAGGGATGTGATGTTTATATGAAGCATGCAACATTTGATAATCTTTAAGCTAAATCAAATAAATACAAATTTATGGGGTATTCTAAAGAGAGAATTATATACAAATTTTACCATCCTTTTGAGGAAAAGGTATTTGCATCAAGACATGCTACATTCCTAAAAAGAGATTTTATTTTCAAGGAAAGTAGTGAGAGTGAGGTAGAACTTAGAGAAATTCAGAAATAATAAATTTGCTTATAGATGGAATAGGAACCTCAAGTTAAAAGATATGATGTGACCTATAGTTTGTGACACTGTAAGACCCCAAAGTATACCCTAGTGAAAATGTTACATGTTCATGAAAGTAAGTGTGATAGGTGTTGAAATTGTGAATTGCATATGTTTTGAATTTTGGCCTGATCTTGAATTTTGGTTAATGGATCATACTTAGTGATTTGGAATTAACTGAGACCATTAGAAAATTGATGTATTAAAATGTACATTTGGACTAGGAAAAATTAGAATGACTAAGGTTATACTTTAAATGACATTTGGCAGCATTGGTTGAGTGACAAGTGTCCTAATTGAATTGTGACATTTGGTAGCCACACATGAAGACATGTAGAAGGCTTCATTGAAGGACAAGTAGCTTAACTTCATGTGTGACATGTGTCTTGATTAAATCAAGAACATCTAGCATTCAAATAGTTAGGCAGGTGGTGAATCATCCTTCATTCTTGATGTTTTTGCCTTCTCTCTTCACTTTGCTCCTCACCACAGAAACCTCTCACTTCCTCTTAACTACTGGAGTTTTTGCTTGATTTGGGCCATCAACGCTTAAGAATCCTTGCATGATACTACATCAAGAAAGCTACATTATACTACCTTCTATGTTGTTATCATCTTAGTGTTAAGATCAACCTACATCTACCTTGATTTTGGAAGTGTATTGGTTGCATGAAGGGCTAGATTACTTGGTTATTTGAAGAAGAAACTTGAAGTTAATATGTAAGGGAATTCTAAACTTGATAGCATGTATTAATACAAGGTTTATGATAATTGAATTGGCATGAAATATATGTTATGATGTTGATAATTGAGTGCTGGAAAATGGTCCTCGTTTGGCAAATTATGTTTTGGTTTTGATATATGTAAGATAATGATTTGTGAGTGGTCTAATGAATGATTTTTGAATTAGGTTTGGACATGAATTTGATAAAGGATTGAAGCATGAATAAGGTAGAATTGAAGTGAAATTGATGGACTTTGGTTAAGGTGTATTGGATGGAGTATGAAGGGGTAAAATTTGGAAGCAAAATGAAAGTTGTGGGTGAGTGAATCTGTTCACTCATCCCACAATCGTGGGATTTATATCGCTCATTCCCACAGTCGTGGTATAATTTTTGGACTATATAAGGTTATGGAACTTTTTAATGGTATAATTGGACTTGATTAAGGTCTAAAATGAACCTAGTTGATGTGGAATAAGTTAATTAAAGGTTGCATAAGATTTGAATTTCTAATTGAAGTAATAACTTAAGGAAGGTGTTATTAGATAACAAAGTATCTAATTTTAGAACTTATAAGTTGTTAAAGGAATGAAGTTTACTTATGAATGCTAATGTGATTTAAAGAACAAGAGTAATGTGTTAGTTGTGAATGCTTGTGTATTAGGAACTTGTGTGAATATATGTAATGTGTAATTACTTAATGTATTCATTGGTACATTATTGCAAATGTTTATGTTTGTAAGGCATGTTAAGTTTGATTAACTGTGAATGAATATGTTACATTTGAGCAAAATGGAATAAAGTCATATATTATGCACTACATCACTTACATGTGATTATGAAATCTGAAATATTTTGTTTTAAAACTGCCAAGTCCTGGTCATGGGTAAATAGGCATTTCTAGAAGAGTCTGCAACTGCTCTTGTGACACTAAGGTGTCTCTTGATATTGACACTTCGGTGTCTCCAGTTACTGAGACATAAGTCTCTCTTGTTCTGTAATACCAATTATAGGTATCTCCTATTCTGGTCTCGTTACCCACTTCTATAAAAAGGATTAGCAGGCTAACTTGTTTTGTGTTCTGATATATGTGCATTTCTGATATAAGCTAAGCTTTTTTTGATACAACTAAATTTTGTTATGATATAATCAAGTTCTATTTTGACACAATTAAGTTTTGTTCTGATATTTTAAAGTTCTATTATTATATTATAGTATTCTGTTCAGATACTTGTAAGTTTTGTTCTGAAGCAAGCATATCTTGTTATGATATATTATATTCTATTCTCTTGCAATTAATGTTGGATTGTTCTTTAATTTGAGCAATTAAAGGTTGTATGTGAATTGACATGATTCAGTGCATGTAAATGCTAGACGACTGTTAGAAACAGTCACCAGATTATATCTTTTTTATTTATTCTCCACTAAACTATATGTTTAGCATGGTGGTTTTGCTTTTGTGTAGGTTCCGATAAGAAGATCTAAGGCTAGGACAACCGCAGTGGCCAAAGAAGGATGTATTTTATTTTGAAAGATGTATATTTGTGATTAAGTTTAAGTTATATTTCAATGTAATGAGGCATGTTGTATTTTGTGTTTTGTAATAACCTTAATACATGATGGATTTGGAACTTATGGCATGCATTTGGAATAGTACAATGTGTTTGATATGTTTTGTTGACAACAACATCTAATGATATGTAATGTATGTTTGCTTGATTTTTTGAAAGTGCTTTGAATTGTTTGGCATGTTTTAGTTTTGTTTTGTGTGGCATTTACATATCTTCCTAAGGAGTATGTGGGTGTTACAGACAGACTAGTAGGATATGCCATCCCGCCACTAAATTAGATCTACATATTAAAAAAGGGGAAGGATAATGTATCTTATAAATGATGAGTCTACTACTTTTAAAGAAGCAATGTCTAACATTGATTCTTTTAAATGGAATGAAATCATAAGATCTAAAATAGAATCCATGTACATTAACCAAGTATGGAATTTGGTGCATCCTTTTGATGGTATTGTACCTATTAGATGTAAGTGGATTTTTAAGTGAAAAACTAACATGGATGGTTAAAGGTTATATACAAATTTGGTAGATACTTAGAAAAACACATACTATTGCACAACTATCAACATACGTACAGAGCAAGACTACTGGTTGAAGGTCATAACAAAAACAAGGAGTTGATTTTAATAAAACCTTTTTCTCTAATAGCTATGCTTAAATCCATAAGTATCTATTATATATAGCCATATATCATGATTATGAAATCAAGAAAATGGATGTCAAAATACTATTTCTTAATGGGAATTTGCTGGAGGATGTATACATGACACAAATTGAGGGTTTTGAGTCCAAGAGATTTCCTAATCAAATATGCAAGCTGCAAAAGTGTATTTATGAACTTAAGCAAGCATTATAGAGTTAGATCGTTTGTTTTAATGAGACAAACAAAGAGTTTGAATTCATCAAAAGTGTGGATGAACCATGTGTCTATAAGAAGATTAATGGGAGTGAAACTGTATTCCTAATGCTATATGTTGATGAAATATTGCAAATTAGAAATGATATACAAATGCTCCAATCTATAAAGATTTGATTATCCAAGAACTTCTTCATCAAGGATATAGGAGAAGCAACCTATATTTTCGGAATAAAGATCTATAGAGATAGATTAAAGAGATTGTTTGGCTTATCTCAATTCACGTCCATAAACAAAGTGTTAAAGAGGTTTAGTATGGAGAATTTTATGAGGGGATTCTTACTTATGTTGCATGAGATTTCTCTCTCATAAATTATGTGTCCTAAGACCCAAGAATAACGAGATATAAAATAGATTGTTTTCCACATGCTTTAGAAATTGGATCAATCATGTATGTGACGCAATGTACTAAACCAAATGTCTCTTATGCTTTGAGCATAACTAGTAGGTTTCAAGCTAATCCTGATGATGGTCATTAGACAAATATGAAAAACATCTTAAAGTACTTGAAAAGGAATAAAGAGGTTTTCTTGGTCTATAGAGGAGCTTAAATAAGAGTTCAGGCATATTTAGATGTTGGTTTTTAGTCAGATCTAAATGACAACAGATTATAGTCAAGGTATATCTTCACTCTAAATGGTGGTGAGGTATGTTGGAAGAGTTCAAAACAACCAAACATTGAGGATTTTATAGTCAAGGTAGAGTACATTTTAGTGTCAGAAGAAGTAAAGGAAGCCTTTTAGATTAAGAAGTTCGTCACCAAACTTGAAGTGGTTCCTAGCATTTGAGCAAATAGGATTGCATTTGACAATAGTGGCGCCAATATAGAGACAAAGGAACTAACGCTGCGTTTGGTTAGCGTCTCCGGTAGCTGGAGACGGAACAGAACGGAACAGAACGGAACAGAACAGAAATTGGGGACAGAGAGCTGTTTGGTTTATGGTAGATAGAACAGAGAATCTTGTCTCCGTCTCCAAGACAGATGTGTTTGGTTGTAGGGGACAGAGACAGAAAATAGTGCAAATGACGAATATGCCCCTAGTATTTAATATGA
>JANZLH020000110.1:408347-437112 GCA_026770325.2 Erythroxylum fimbriatum
AATCTGTCATGGAGCTTGTCCCCAAATGGCGCTTATTCGGTTCGAGCAGCTGATCAAGCATTTCTTTCGGAAGAGGTGTCTACAGTTTCTGTTCCATCTTACTTCTCTTGGTTGTGGAAGGTAGCGGGTCCACCGAAATTTAAACATTTCTTGTGGTTACTTGGACACTCATGTCTTCCGACAAATTCTTTGAGGTTCACACGGTGTTTGGCTACTTCTAATTTGTGTGGGGTGTGTTTTTTATATGCTGAGTTTCCGTTGCATTTGTTGCGTGATTGTAATCGTGCGGTTGCATGGTGGCAAAAGTGGGATGTTCCTGTTCATTTTTTTACTGCGAACAACTTGGTTGATTGGTTAGCCTTGAATCTGCATGCTCATACTGTGGCTCCTTTTAAGTTTGCCTGGGCACATTAGTTTCTGGCAGGTATTTGGTGGTTGTGGAAAGCTCGGAATCTATTGATTTTTCAAAAGGAGTTTCTTTCCTTAACACTTTTGAATGGTTGTGTCTTTAAAGTTGCCATGGAGGTGTCCTTGACGTCTGTTTCAACACGGAAGCTTCATGGTGTACGGCGTTGGATTGGTTGGACTGCGCCGCCATCTGGTTGGGTAAAGTTGAATTGTGACGGCAGTTCTATTGTTAACCCTGGGCTGACTAGTGGTGGAGGATTGTTGCGTGATTCATTTGGTCGTTGGCTTGGGGGATACTCGTTTCGAATTGGTGTTTCAACTATCTTGGTGGGGGAGTTATGGTCCATTCGAGATGGTTTGAATTTTGAATGGAATCATGGTTTTCGGCAAGTAATTGTAGAATCTGATAGCATGGAGGCGGTGCAGATGGTGACTTGTGGTGTTCTCTTTTCGCACCCCCTATCTGTTTTGGTTGTGGATATTCAAGCCTTACTTGCTAGGAATTGGAATTGTTCTATTAAGCATGTGCTTAGGGAAGGTAATTTTGCAGCAGATTGTTTGGCAAAATTGGGTCATGGCATTGCTTCTAATTTTCAGGTTTGGGATAATATTCCTGCCACCCTCTCCTTGATTATATGGGTTGATGTCTGTAGTATTTCTTTCATGAGGTAGTTTTAGTTTCTCTTAATTGTAACAAAAAAAAGTGCAAACGCCACGATGAATAAATGATGCCAACAAAAATATGTAATTTATCGTTAAACTTTATAGTTAATGATACTGATATGATTTATTGAATACGTGGTTAATAGAGGACCTATTATATTAGTTAACAAAAAATTGATGAAAGATTGATGAAACTATCTACAGAGAGTAATTAAATATAAAAAAAGATTTAAGATAGTAAAAATTATAGTTTCTGGGTTCACTTATGAGAACATCTAATTATCAAGCAAGATTGATTATCAAGGTTGAAATGATAATTAACCTAGTTTACCAATGCCCTCTCTTGAGATACACGGTATATTCAACTAGGTAATTACCACATCTCGATGTGTAATACAACCTAATCATACTCTTTAAGCATAGTTAGTCTCTTTAATTATCATACTAGTTTAGGAAATGTCTTTCTTTAAACTTAGAATGTCTATTCTCCTTGTGCACAAATCAAACTTCAACACCCAATCCTTAATAACAATTTTTAAGATTGAATATATGGTGATCATTCATTAATCCAATAATTAAGATCAAAGAGAATAAATTTAACCAAATAATAACTACCTCATACGTTAATAATTGAAATATCCATAACAATCCATAACCTTAACTAGGGATTTAGTTCCTAAACATAATGAAAACGAAATTAAAAAATCAATCTTAACATAAAAGAAAGATACAAGCAGTTAGGAGAGTTATTATGATTCTCCTCTAATCTTGCCCTAAATCCCTCCTTAATACTAAGAAACTTAAAACTAACAACTGAATGACAAAGGAGGTTGTTGAATTCATCTAGTCTGCTTCAAAGTCCTCTAATAAGAGTATTCATAGCTACATTTTATATAAAAGAGTCCCAAGTTTGGTGAAAAAAACACTTTTGAGTATCCTCAAATTGCATGTTATGAGTCTAGCATTTGAATAACTTATATACTAGTGGTATTTAGTTTCTGAAACTTGAGCTATAAAATTTTCCACCATCATAAGTTCAACACAATACTATTACTACTACTAGTACTACTCCTACTGCTACTGCTATTGCTGCTGATGTTGTTGCTAATACTAATCATGGTAGCTAACCATTAATCACGTCTTGAAGGAGGGAAATTATAGAGAAGTGAGGACATCAATGAACACTTCCCCAATGAAACATTGATTTTGCTTAATCGCCTTGTGATACCATGGTGCGCTAATATAGCAAATTATATTACATGTGTTATCCTTCTCCTAGATTTGTCTTATTAACAACTAAAATGATTATTGTATAAGCGTACTCATTATTTATGGGATGAACCATTCCTTTACCGAACATATGCTAATGGATTAATCAGAAATTGTATTCCAGAGTAAGAAATGTTAAGACATACTAACACGTTGTCATGAATTTATCTATATATATAGTGCATTGTGAAGCGAACAAGACAGCAACGTGAGTCTTGGGATACAATTTTTATTGGCTAAACTTGTTCAAGGATGCTTGGGATTTTGTTGCACAATGTGATAAATACCAAAAAGTGGGGAACATCTCTAAGAGAGATGAAATGTCATTGTCTAACATTCTAGAAGTGGAAGTGTTTGATGTGTGGGGACTAGACTTCATGAGACGGTTCTCATCCTCTATAGGGAACACATATATTTTAGTCAAAGTGGACTAAGTATCACGATGAGCTGAAGTAATGGTAACTTCGACTAATGATGGAAAGGCAGTGCAAAAATTTATTAAGAAATTATTCAATCGATTGAAAGTGCCACGAGCCATAATTAGTGAGGGACGAACATATTTTTACAATAACCCTTTTGATGCTCCTCTAATAAGATATGGAATCTATCATTGTGTTGTCACTTCGTACCACCTGTAAATAAGTGGATAAGTGGAGTTTGTTAACTGTGAGCTAAAAAGAATATTGGAGAAGATGGTAAATAGTTCAAGAGAAGATTGGGCATTAAAGCTGGATGTTGCCCTATAAGCCTATCGAATCGCTTTCAAGACTCGAATTAGTATGACCCTATTTTGGCTTATTTATGGTAAGGCTTGTCACTTGCCTATGGAGTATAGAGTATACTGGGTGAAAAAAATGGCTTGAATTTTGATTGGAAGTAAGCGGATGAGAAAAGATTTCTACAGTTGAACGAGCTCGACGAACTTAGACTGAATGCTTATGAGAATGCCAAGTTTTATAAGGAAAAAGTTAAGAAATGGCTTGATTCTCATATCAAGAAAAAGGAGTTCATGGTAAGAGATGCAGTTTTATTAGTTAATGCGATATTGAATTTGTTTCCCAAAATGCTCAAGTCAGGATGGAGTGGGCCTTTCAAAGTAACCTATGGAGCTTTAGAATTGGAGAACCATAATAAGGAAACCTTCAAGGTGAATGGACAAAGATGTAAGTCATATCTTGAAGGAGTCTTTTCGCAAGAAAGGGAAGTAATTTCATTCCTTTCATTTTATTAAATGAGATTTGAATGATGAATGGTCAAGCTAATGACCATAAATTAGCATATTATGTTAGTTTTTTCTTGAATTATAGCATGTAAGTTCTTATTTTAATGTGTTTTGAGTTATTTTGATTGTTAAATCTCATATTTTTGAACTTTTTATAGGTTAGGGAAGGAATACATGAGGTTAATCGAGTGAAACACGTTAAAGGTGAACAATTCCGACCATTCCACGATCTTGGGGAGTCCCATGATCGTACATTGTAACTGTAGGATTATTCTTTCACAATCGTGGCACCCCACATGATCGTGACATGCGAGCATACACCCAACTCATAACCCACACCACAAAACCCTAGTTTACCCTTCTTTTCTAATCCTAAACTTTTAAATCCTTGTTTTCTCTTCATATTCTCTCTCTAAACTTACGGCTACCTCCACAGCGCTCAACTTTCTCTCAAATCTCTCTTCACTTTCACTTGTTTTTTTTAATATTTTCTTTCTTCTTTCACCTAGATTATCGTTCCTTTTACATAAATCTAGTGATTTCCACACAAAATCATATCTTGTGATTGGGTTTTGTAAGATTTTCTCTTATACTTTTTTGGGTATTATATTGTGTTTTTGTTGTGTTTTCTTGGTTGTTTTTTCAAGTTATATACACTTAACATGACTCCAAGGATTAAGCATATTGCAAAACGTTCAACGTCGAAAGGAAAGCAAACTGTTTAGTGATGGTGCACGTGACTTGGCTAAGGATTTTAGAATGCCCTTTTCCATATTCTCAGAAGAAAAAGGTAGAAAATTTCAAACCCTTCATTTAGGACTTGTTAATGCACCACGTTATTTCAATTTTACAATCTTAGAAAATCTAAGTTTAAAAACAAAAAATTGAGACTGAGTGTAAAAATTCAATGGGAAAATTTTATTCATTTTACTTTCATATGTATGAGGAATTAACCTTGAATTTTACACGACTTCACATTTTGAGTCACAGAAGTTAGATAATTTTTGGTTTAGATTGATGGACTAACTAACCCCAATCTTTCATAAGTTTTTAAATCATACACATTTGAGGCGAGCAGAAATCTTGGTGTGTCATAGTTTGGAAATTTGAGATATCAGCTAGAAATCACAAGTGAAACACAGAACTGGACAGGCGAGCTCTAGTTTCGCTCCATCACATCACTAACAAGAAAGAATGCATTTTTAATATAGCTAGATGGTTGTAGCCGGAAAGAATGCATTTTTAATGTTTGTGAAGTTCTATTTGTATAGAGAATATATCTATTATAGGTTGATTAAACCATAAAATAAAAAGTGTTGTGAGGGGAAGTACTCAACTAGAGTTAGTCATTTAATTGTATTCTTTTTTTATGAATTGTCTTATTATTTATTTTCTTGATTATTATCAATATCATTTTTATTTTATTTTATGTTTCTTTATTTTGTAATCTATAACAAACATTTTTTATTTAGTAGTTTTATACGAGTTAATAATATTAGAATTTTTATCCACGTCACTTCTTCGTGGTATCGATACCCTACATATCATTATATTATTTATCAATGATAGAAACACTTGCCTAGTTAGTGAGCAATAGATTTGTAATAGGAAAAAACTTTAGTATCATTAAAAATATATATCAACTATATACTCACCTTTAGGCCTATTTATAATAAGTTTGGAGCTTTACTAATTTAATTTTTAATTAATTCTAATTAAATACTAATTTATTTTTAGTAAGATTCAATATTTATTATTAATCTTCGTTTATAAAGTTTTTCAAAATTTACAATCAAGTCTGACTTGATAAATGTACACTTAGAATCTTTGGAGCATTAGGATGGAAACCAAAAATTTTATAAAAACTATGATGTTTTTTTAGTCTTCCTCACCACCTTACCATAAACCTCCCCTTCTTTCTTCTCTAGTTTGATTTGTTATAGCTTTTTTTTTCCTAGTAAACCTTAGTTTATCTTCAACTATTACACTCCTCTTCCTTTCCACCATCCAAGGTACTTTTAGGTCCTTTCACCTCATATCAAACTTTTTCCCTCCCTTGTTTTCTTTTAGAGTAACTACTTTTTGGAAGAAGAAAAAAATCCTTTTACCACACCCAATCCACTTTCTTAATGACAACAATAGAAAACCTTGAAAATAATAAAAAAATTCTTTTCCACCCCTTCCCTCTAAGCCTTTCTCTCCCTTAGATGTCAGAGGTTTCTCTACAAGCAATTAGGCTCTCAGCTAAAAGCAAGTTATGGGAGGATGGATTGTGGCACATATGGAGCTAACCACTCTTCCTACAGCCTTGGAAGCCTAGTTTGAATATGGAAAGCTCAACTCATGACTAGTTACCAATATATATAAATATGCATGGAGTACCTCTCGAATATTGGTCAAAAAAAGGGCTTAGTACCTTAGCCAACTATGTAGGAATGCTTGCTTGCATGGACAAAACAATGATGCATGGAAGGATAATTAGTTATGCTTCTTGATCTCATATGCATTCTAACATTGTATGATGAGAAGAACTTGGTAGATGACTATATCAAAATAACCTACCAACAGAGGCTTAAAACCTCTCAATCCTGATAAAAATGGGTAAAATCAGATAGAAGGTTTGAAAAGGGGGATTTTGAAGAGCTTGTGAACTTAGACAAACTCAAAGAGATATTTGCTAAAGAAAAAGCTAAGGAGGTTCCTAAATTACAAATATAATCAATGATGAAAACCCCAAGTCCCTGACTTCTATAGATGTGATCCAACTAAGTCCCATTGCTTCCAAAGGCAAATCAATAGAAATACAAAATGGGGTAATGATGGCTAGTGATAATAAAGTAGGGAAAGTATCAAACGGATGGGAATACATGCTCTAACATTCCTATGGAAGGAATATATATAAGGGGAATAGCTTCCAAAATGTCTCCAATAAAAATACTAGTAGGAGGAAAGGGAAGGGAAATTCATTATATTCTACTAAATCCATATGAATCTAAAAAATTGGAACATTAAGGGCTTAATAGGCCCCATAAAATAGATGCTTTGAAGATTTTATGATTTATAATAATGTTGTAGTCTTAGGAGTCTTAGAAACAAATTAGTTCAAGATAATCTCTTGAAGCTTAAACTGAAGGGTAAATGATGGTCTTTTATCTCAAACGATAGTCATCACCATTATGAAAGAATTATTGTCCTTTTTGAAATAAGAAGAGTTGAAATTGTTGTCCTTCTTGAAATAAGAAGAGTTGACCTAGAAGTTACGTATACTAGCTACCAATAAATGTATATGATAATTAGGTTCTTAAAAAAAGATAAGAACGTTGAGATATCCCTTATTTATGACTCCAATTTCAAGTCCCAAAAGGAGAAAATTTGAGGTCACTTAGCTCAGATTAAGAGAATTGTCCAGAACATATGGATGATTATAGGGGATTTTGATAATACGTTGCTTTGGTCAGAGATGGAGGGGAATATAAGGCACAATATTCCCTTTGGGGAGTGTATTGAGAATTTGGAAGTGGTTGATCTAAGTATAGAGGGAAACTCCATATAAAGCAGTAGACAAATAGATAATAGGCATATAAGGAAGAAGATATATTGAATTTTGGTGGATGAGGTATGGTTATGGTCCTTCTTGAAAGACAAGCTATTTTTATGAACCTAATTGAATAATATATATGAGAGGGTTAATAGGAGATTCCCTTTCTGTTTGAATGATTATCTAGCTAAACATGAAGGTTTCATACAAGCAGTTATAAAAAGAAAGGACAAGCCCGTTCAAGGCTTTAAAGGTTTCCAATGTGTTAAGAAGCTTGGATATATTAAAAGAGAAGTTGAAACTGTTAAAAAGAATCATTTGTTCATATATATATTCTTTTCCAAATCAAACAAATAAAAGGGACATTAGATGACATTTAGGAAAAGGTATATAAACTACCAAAAGATGCATGGTGGTTAGATCAGGGAAAGGATGCTTTAAGTAGGTAGTCAGAAGCTTTAAATCATCATTGTTCTTTACTTAGACAAAGATCTCATATAACATTGTTAGGCATAAAGGGGACAGAAGCTTAAAATCTTTTTTTATTTCTATCTTTTCTAGAAGAAACTTTAATAAAATCAATTGTATATTGGATTAATTTGGCATACCAATCACTTCTCAAGAGTTACCAAAGGAGAAGGCTTATGCTTATTTCAAAAATCTTCCAATAAGGGAAGTTATAAGTTATTCACATTCATCTTCTTGACACCAAAAACACACAATCCTAACTCCTTTGATGATTTTAGGCTGATTTTGTGCTACAATTTCATGTATAAAATATTACCAAATGACTTGCGAAGAGGTTGAAAATGGTTATGGATCTAATGATCAACAAAGCTCAAGAAACCTTTCTCTAAAGACGCCACATTGGGGATAATATCCTCTTATCCTAAGAACTACTTAAAGGATGCTCTAAGAGAAACTCCCTTGCCAACTGTATAATTAAAATAGATACCCACAAAGCATATGATACTTTGAGTTGTTGCTTTATAGATTAAGTCTTCGAGGCGTTTAAGCTTCCTCCTAAGTCTAGAAGCTGGTTGAAAATGTGTTACTCATCTCTTTCTTATTTAGTATTGGTGAATGGAGAGCCTTCCATGTGATTTTAAGGGAAGAAAGGTATACGTAGAGGGGATACCGCATCCCTGTATATTTTAATGTTGTGAATGAAGGTGTTCTCCAGGCTATTAAACTATAATGTTTCATATGATCCAATATTCCAATTTCATCATAGATGTAAAAAGTTAAAAATCACTCATCTCCTCTTCGTAGATGATCCCTTGGTATTTGCCAAAGATCATGATAGATATATCTTCTTAATCATAGATTAGGTGGTCATGGTATCCTATCTACAGGGATGTGTAACAAAGTTTCGATAGCAAAAAGAGCCTGAAGAATTCTAACAAAGGAAGAGTCATTTACAGATTAGTTGGATTCTTGGCTTTTACTTAAAGGCAAAATTTTTTGGAAGCTCCAAGACACACCAGGCATTTCTCACAACTTGTGAAGAAAAGGAAACATATGGAGAGGTAGGTTAAATACAAGATAGGGAATAGGAAAATTGTTGTTACTCTCCACGATAATTGATCCAAAGTTGGATTTCTCAATAACTTGCAGATTTCAACGACGTCATTAACTAGACCAGAGAGTTGATGACAATCAATGGTGAAGCCAGGAGGTACAGTGATTCTGTCGCACAAGCCTGGAGTCTATAAACTTAACCATACCCCACTCCTAGATCCTTTGTAACGAGTTGATTTCCTGTAGCGATTTCAACATTTTTGTATGCCAACTCTCCTTGTTTTGGAATATTAATATTAATTTTCTTTTTAAAATGTTTAACTTAATTAGATTAACTTTTCTCTTCAACCTTTTTTTGTATGTTACCTATTAGATTTCTAAATATGTAGTAATATAAATATAAAATATAATTCTAAACTATATTTAAAATTAGATGAATTAAACTATTTCAATTAATCATTTGGTTAAATAAGTTATATCCACGTATTAAGATTAATATCTTGTAACACATGATGAATACCTAAATATTACGATTATAAAAATGAATTGACTGACATTTTCGTGCATAATCTTTCAATATAATTCAATAAGTTCTTTATATAATTTTTCTAGTAGACATAACATAAGAAATTAATAACTATTTTATATGAGTCTAATCATATTAGTTTTTTAACATTAGTCATTGATTCTTTTAAATATATTTGAAAATTATTTTTAAAGTATTAATTTACCTTAACCAAAGATTTCCAATTTCAATAATACTCAAGAATTAGGGGGAAAATCATATAATGATTATTAAACTATCTTTGTATAGTTGATATCATATTTAATAACTACCAATCAACTAGGATATATCCTAAATAATATCATAATATAATAATTCTTTTATGATATAATTACGAGATATCAAATCAAATGATTACTTGTATAATTATTAGAATGAACATTAGATACATAAGTAATATTTTATATGGAATTCTTGTATCGGATTTGTTTAGGAGTCATTTGTTTTCCATTTTTATTTTTGTTTTTAAATTCAATAAAAAAAGTTTATTTGAGCTTTTAGTTTTGATTTCTTCCGGTTTTTTAAAATTATGAAAACTATAAAACTAGTTTTTATTTTCTGTTTATGTTTCTTTTTCATTATCTAATCTACTATTAACTAAATATACAATATTTAATTATTTAATATCATCATCATCGTCATACCACGAAGTCCCGCAATGAAGCAGGGTCTGGGGGGCCTGATAGTACGCAGCCTTATCCCTACAGTGTAGAGAGGTTGTTTCCAGTAGACCCATATGCAAATGTTACAGGATAATAGTGATGCAGGTTAAAAGTGCAAACACTTAAAAACAGACAATAGATAAAAACCATGAATATAATAATCAGTAAAGAAAATACTAAAATAAAATAAAAATAAACATAATAATAATATGATTATTATATTATATAATAATAATAATAATAATAATAACAATAATAAACAAAGTGTGATAATCAAGAAACATCAAGTAGGGACTTATAAGCAAAGTTCTTACCAGATCGTGTTGGGACAGCAGAGTTCTTACCATACTTGTCAGGACGCTCGATACAACAGAGTTGTCATCGATGCCAGAGAGTTTACTGTTTATGGGTCGCATCATCGTCTGCAACATAGAAGGAAACACGACAACGGGGACACAAAGCAACAACACTGATGAAGACGCTATCTTTACAGTGAAGTCATGGACAGTTTTTCGGTGGTAGCTCTATCTGTGCTTGTGGGAAGATAGTCGGTGTATCCAATGAACAAACGGAAGACCAGGATCTCAACCCCAACACAAAGCAACAATTAATTTAATATATTAATTATTATTAGAAATTATGAATTATTTAATGTTATATTATTATTTAATTAATTGAAATTAATTATTAATAAGAATTATGAATAATTTAATTTTAATTATTTATTTTATTTTATTTTCGTAATTAAATCATATAAATTAATTAAATAATTATTAATAAATATAATTAAATTTAAAATATTTTCAAAATATATAAATTTTAAATAAAATTTGACTTAATAATTAAAATATATCTAAAATAAATATTAATTTTTAAATAAAAGTTAATTTTTAAATGAATTATTTTAATTTAAAATGTAATTTTATAACAACCAAACAAAATTTTGTTTTAATTTAAAAACAAAAATTAAAAACGAAGAAAAATTACAACCAAAAAATATGGTCCGTTAGTGAATTTGTTATATAACTAGCGTTCACATATTTAATAAGTATATACATATTTTAGTATATAAAGTCAATTACATTTTTTATAAAAAAAAAAATAAAGTGATAAGGTAACAGGTTTTGGTTCCAGGGAGGTTCGAATCCTTCCATCACATAAATCACAGTTTTTTGTTCTAATCTTTCTATTAATAAAGATAATACTTAAATGTAATATAAATATTATAATTATAATTTTATTTAAAAATATATTTATTTATAGATTTTATTTATTTAAAATTATCTTTAACGAATTATATTATAAACATACAATCAACCAATTAGTTATATAACAAAAGCCAAACAGTTCCGCCCTTCTGTTCAACTTTGGAAGGACCTAATTTATGAAGCTAAGCGAACCGTATGTATAAAAGTCTGATTCATGCACCCGATGAGCTAATGCAAATGGGTCATGAAAACGACATCTAATGGAATTGACTGGTCAGCGCCGGCTGCTGGGTGGTGGAGACCGGGGAGGGCAGGGGGGTTAGGTTGGTCAAGCCGCTGAATTCCGTTAAAGGTACAAATGATTGACATTTCGGAAACCACGTGATAAGTTGATGACCGTCGGCGTTAAAAGTACAGTTTGAAAGTAGTTCTTTTTTTTTATTTTGGGCGACGGTCCGATATTATGCCTTCGAATATGCCGTTGTTTCCTTCGGCTTCCATTGTTTTTCTGTCTCCCCTGACCCCTTCTAACTGCCTCATTCATACGCCACTATTATTCTACTTATTTACGCATCTACCAATTTCCCCTCGTCCTCGTGTAACTTGAATTTTGAGTATAAATTAAGGTTTTAGATTTACTATCGTACCAACTGAAGATACCGTATTGGTCAAAAAATGATACCTAATATGATTGTTCGATACCGGCGACTTCTCCTAGTATAGTATCGGTCGGTATTCCCGTAAAATTTTAAAACTTGAGGGAAAAAATACCCCCTCCCTCTCTTTGACAGTATTCTCTCTCACTCCTTTCTATCTCCAGCAGGAGTGCCACTGTGCCCAGCCTAGCCTTAGCCCAACGAGTTGCCGATCACCGCCCCCCATTGCATTACACGTCTCCACCACAGATGACACATTAATTAATAAAAGCATACAATAACACGACATATATCTGCTTTAGAGAACCTCAAAAAGCGATGAAAGTATGGAAAAAGCATATGTCGTAATTGACATGGAAATGGTAAAAACATACAATGACTTATAAGGATACTGGAATATCTCAATAAATTGACTTGTGTACTATGAAATATATGCAGGAGAGTTACAGTGTTGTTGTAACTAACTGAATAACAAAGTATCTATGAGGATATACATGAATAAGAGAGTATCTGGGAAGATATACAGTAAAGAGATATGCTGACTAGCTCCTATTAATTATTCGGTTGTGATTCATTCCTATTACGCCCCCGCAAGATGAGATTGCGACTTTTGACCATCATCTTGTCTCGAAAATAATCAAACTTGTGACGGGAGAGAGCCTTCATCAATGCATCAGCAATTTGGTCGTTGGTGGAGACATAAGCTACTAATAAATGACGAGACTGAACTTGTTGGCAAACAAAGTGATAATCTAACGCAAGATGCTTCATCTGAGAATGAAATTTGGGATTGGAGCTAACATAGGTGATACTAAGATTATCACTGAGAACTCGAGGAGCTTCTGGAAGAGTCACTTTTAGTTCCCGTAAAAGATTTTGAAGTCACATAATTTCGAATGTGGCAGAAGTAATTGCACGATACTCAACTTCTATAGATGACCTAGTAATGGTATGTTGCCGCTTTGAACTCCGAGAGACTGGATTGCCACATAGAAAAATAACATAGGCAGAGGTGGAATTCCGAGTATCCGCATCACCCCCCCCAGTCTTCATCTGAGAAGGCAGTCAGACGTAGGGTAGTGGGACGATTGAACTGAATGCCATAGTCATGTGTGAGCTTCAGGTAATGCAGTGTACGTTTGAGTTGTTGAAGATGTAGCTCAGTTGGTCTATGCATGAATTGAGACAGCTTGTTGACAGCTAAGTTGATGTCCAGTCGAGTAAGAGTGACATACTGAAGAGCACCCAAAATATTGCAATATCGAGAAACATCGGTAGGAGCAGATCCATCATCTAGTTTAAGCATGGCAGTAGTGCAGAGCAGAGTGGAACAAGGGTTGCAATCAGCCATGTCGAACTTGGTAAGAATGTCTTGGATATACCATTGTTGCTCATTTAAAAGATGAAAGACATAGATGATTAAGCCATAAATTTTGGTCCACATATGGGAACACACAAGTCCCAGGAGAGAGATGAGGAACAAACAGAGATAACTACCTTTCTATTGTGCCCTATCTGACAAAACCAATGCTGTTGTTAAAGAGAGAGAGAGAGAGAGAGAGAGAGAAGTTACAAAGACGCTACAATATACCTATGGACTTCTGAAGCTCTTTGAGACCTCCTTTGCACAACTGCTTGAGTGTTGCTTGTTCAGACTGATTCATTAGTTGTAGATTGCTTTGGTTATTAGTCCTCTTGTACCTTTGTATTCAGTGTTGCTATTTTAGCCTTCTGAGGAGCATTGTTCGAGGAACTCTTAGTAGCTTTGTTTCTTTATCCTTTGGTAGCTTTCAGTTGAGTTTCTAAACTCTCCCTTGCCATGTAAATAATCTTATTCTTTCTTTTAATCTTATAACTGATTTACCAAAAAAAATTGTTGGATGGTTAAAAATTTGAACTATGTTGTAATTTTGATAAAAAGGAAATATTTGATAAATTTAAAAAATTATCCAAAATGGTATCCAAAATTGATTGGTTTCAGTACCGTATTAGAACCAAATTTGGTACCAATACTGATACATTGTTCATAACATTGGTATAAATATGACTTTTATTTCTTTAATTTAAATATTTCAAACATACAAAAAATACTAAAAAGATATCTCTAGCAACTTATTTCAAATAGTCAATCATGTTAATGTACATATATTTAGCTTTATAATTATACATGAATTTAACATTATAATTAGCCATTCATTTAGTCTTAAATTATGTATTTGGGTTTATTATCCAATAATTATATTTCTTAATATAGCTTAGATTTATATATATATATATATATAAACAAATTGTACCAAATATACAAAATATAACAAAAACACTTTGGTACCATGTCATGGTATCATAGTACATTCCTTTGCCTTCCTTTTTTTTCAGTATTAGTCCCTTTTTATTTTAAGGCAATGTATTTTGTTTTCAATAGTGTTGGTCCCTTTTTATTTTCAAGCTAATAACTTATATCTCCACCATCAATTTTTTCATACTTCAATTAAGACCTATCTATTCATTTAATTATTCCATTCATATGTCCATCTGTTTAATATTCATTGTCCTGATTCTACTCTTTGATAAAATGGTGCTTGGTATGGATAAAACAAAATTTTCTCATCCTATTTCAACTATTTTGGATGGTTCCAAGTACACTTTGTGATCGCAACAAATTAAAAGTTTTCTAATTGGGCACAAGCTTTAGCACATTATAATCGACGATATTGTTAAATCATTGTGAGATACCGAAGAAATTGATACTAAATATATTGACATCTTGAAGGTTGAGATATTAAAAATCACCAAATAGTTATATGGTTTTGTAATACTTCTATTTCCTCCATTCACATTTAGATGGACATGTCATGGTATCATACATTCCTTTGCCTTCCTTTTTCTTTAGTATTGGTCCCTCTTTATTTTAAGCCAATGAATTGTGTTTTCACTAGTATTGGTCCCTTTATTATTTTTAAGCCAATAATTTATGTCTCCAACATCAATTTGCTCATATTTCAATTAAGACCCATCTATTTATCTAATTATTCCATTCATTTGTCCATCTGTGTAATCTTCTTTTTCTTTATTCTACTCCTTGATAAAATGGTGCTTGGTATGGATTAAAAAAATTTCTCATCCTATTTCAACTATTATGAATGGTTCTAATTACACTTTGTGATCCCAACAAATTAAAAGTTTTCTAATTGGGCACAAGCTTTAGCACTTTATTATCAATGATATTGTTAAATCAGTTTGAGATACTAATGAAATTGACACTAAATATATTGAACATCTTGAAGAATGAGATATTAAAAATCACCAAATAGGCATATAGTTTTGAAATACTTTTATTGCCTCTATTCATATTCAGTTTGTTGAATTTCATATTGCTAAGGAAATTTGGGATTTTTTATTGGATTCGTACAAAACTACTAGCTTTGCCTATAACTATCAGTTGGTCACCACTGTCAATAACCTTAAACAAGAATTAGGTTAATCTATTAACAACATTCTTACAATCATTCGTCGCATCGGGAATTACTTAGCTGAAGCCAAGATTATCAATGATCATCTTCATCTTGTCCAAGTTCTTATGACTCTTCCCCCAAAATATGAATCAGTGTGAACTACTCTATTACATCGTGATCTATTACCTATTTTTCATATTGTTGTCAATTAAATTCTATTTACGAAAATTCTTTTGGTCTGATTAGGGATGTTAATTTTGGCCCGGTCTGGCTTGATTTTTGCCTAATTTTTTGAGCCACGACTGGGCCACTGGCCAAGTATGAGTCGGCCTGTGCAGAACCAAAACATAAAAAATAATATCATTTTTAAATTTTTTAAAAATATAACGGATCGGGCCATGGACCCATCAGCTCCGACCGCAGCCCCAACCCGACCCATTGACATGCATAAGTTTGATTAATTCTCCTTCCTCAAAAGTCGCTTCTGCAACCACTCAGCCATGCCCCACATTTGGCTCATCTTTTTGTAAGAATTGTCGTATCACTAGTCATGTGATTGCTGAGTATAAATATTGATATGGTTATGGTCACATTTTGAAAAATTGTCCAACCTGACCATCTCACCTTAGGAGAGCTTTCAAAGTCTAATTCTTCATCTAAGACTGGTTCTTCACTTATTGCTACTATCCCTAATGGCTCCTTTTACTCCACTCTTACTACAAGTGATCTAGAAGTGATATCCTCTTGTTCTGTATCTTCCCCTGCTTTTTTGCCACTCTAGATGATTATTGGCTTTTCAATTATGCTTATTGTAATCATATGACTTCAAAATTTTCTCTCTCATTTAATATAACTCCCACTAATTGTCTCCCTTCTATTCAAATTGCCAATGGTAGTTATATGTTTATTACTCACATTAGTCTTCTTGATACTTATTATGTTCCTAGATTATCCTTAGATTTAATCTCTATCGATCAGTTATGTGATCATAATCTATTTTTCTCTTATTGGATGTCAGATTCAAGAGTTTCAAAAGGGTCAAATTATGGGAATGAAGTGTAAAGTGGACGATTATTTGAGCTCAATTCTCTTAAAATCCCTGTCTATAAAATGATTTTTTTCTTCCACTACTATCTATCAGTGGCATCTTCATCTTAGGCTTGCATTTGATAATAAACTTTGACCTTTAGTTTCTAATGGATCATTAGGTTTTTTTAAAAAAAGTTTGAGTCTTTTAATTGTTTACATTGTCAATTGACAAAACAACCTACTTCATCTTTTAGTACTAATAATTCTATATATGATACTTCTTTTGGATTAATTCATTCACATATTTAGGGTCCTACTCCTACTCCTATTATGAATGGTTATTGATATTTTGTTTTATTTACTGATGATTATTCTCATTTCACCTGGATATATTTTCTAAAGAATAAATATGAAGTGTCTCAAGTTTATATTGATTTTGATACTATGATTAAAACTTAATTTTCCTATGTTATCAAAATTCTTCATACTTATAATGCCAACAAATATCAAGACTCTATTATTTTTCAATTTCTCAAACAATAAGGAACTATTATCTAATGTTCTTACCCCGTGTACTTCGCAATAAAATGGTCATACATAATATAAACACTATCATATTTTAGACCTTGTTCATACTTAACTTGTTTCTACATCTTGCCTTAAAAATTATAGGGTGTGGTTGCCCCTACATCTGTTTACACCATTAATTGACTTCCTAAGTCCTTCAGAATCTTTCCCCTTTTGAATGGTTATATGGTAAGCCACCTAATTACTTGAATCTTAAAGTTTTTGGTTATGCTTGTTTTTGTTCTTCTTAATCCTCATGAACATACTAAACTTGAACGTCGTGTTCATCTCTATTGCTTTTTAAGATATGGCATTGAACATAAAGGTTATCGTTGTTGGGATCCCATTTCTCTTTGACTACGTAAGTTTAAATATGTCCCTTTCTGGAAAAAAAAACGATGTTCTCTACCTTATCCAAATTTGATAGCTCTCTTTATACTTCCCAACCTTTCTTTGCTAACTCCTCCATTAATTTATTTTCTTCCTCTAATGCAAATCCTATTCCTAAGCTCTCTATTTCTACTCACACTTTAGTGCCTACCTCTCTATAATCTAATTTATCTAACAATCATGTTCCTCTTCTTTATTACTCTAATCGAGTAAAAGAAATTCCTTATCATCTTAAAGATTGTCACAATTTTTCTACTTTTGTTTCCTTATATAAAGCTCGTTCTTATGGTGAGACTAGTGTAGACCCTTTAAGGTAACAAGTAATGTCTGAAGAACTTAGGCTTTAGGGCAAATTCACACTTGGGACTTAGTGGATCTTCCTTTTAGCAAGACTCTTTTTAGGAGCAAACAGATCTACAAGAATAAAACTTGATCAAATTATTCTATTGAGTAGTATAAAACTTATTTAGTTATGAAAGGCTATACTGATGAGTATGGTATTGAATATAAAGAATACTTATTCTTGTTGCTCGTCTAACATCCGTTTTGAGTTTAGTAGCAGTTGTTCTAATAAAAATTGGCCTCTTTTTTCAAATGGATGTTAAAAAGGCCTTTCTTTGTAGGAATCTTACTAAGAAGTCTATATGTGTCCTACTCCTTGGTATTCTTATGCCCCATAGAAAGTTTATCTCCTTTCATTATGCACTATATGGTCTTAAATAAGCTCCCTGTGCCTAGTTTTCCCAATTCAGTTCTACTATGACCTAATCTGGCTTCACTTCCAATTCTTACATTTCTACTTTATTTATTTGTTAGAATGGAAAAGGTGTTGATCTTCTTCTGCTTTATGTGGATGATATGATCATTATAGGTAATGCTTCTAAAGGCATTTCTGACTTGTAACAATATCTCAATTAAATTTTGATATGAAAGATTTAAAATCAAGTTACTTTCTTGGTCTTAATGTTTCTTCTAGCTCTAATGGCTATTATCTATAGCAATACAAATATGCTTATGATTTTCTTTCTAGATCTATTATTACTAATTCCAATGTTGTTAAGTTAATGCTGTCAGATGGAATAATTCTCTTTGATTCTACTTTATATTGACAATTACCAGCAGTCTAGTTTATCTTACAATGACTTGTTATGATATTATCTATGTTATTCAAATAATTAGTCAATTTATGGCTACTTTTCAGACTACTCACTTTACTGTTGTTCTTCATATTCCTTGATATGTCAAAGGTATTCTTTTTTATAGACTTAATTTTTTTCTCTTTCATCTTTAGTCTTATCTGGGCATTATGATGTTGATTAGATTAATGATCATACTGATCACCCTTCCACATCTAGTTATTACTTCTTCTTAGGTGACTCATTTATTTCATGGTGGAGTAAGAAGCAAACAGTTACATCTCACTCTATTATATAGTTGGAATATCAAGCACTTGGTCATGCTACTTCTAAATTGCTTTGGCTATGCTGGTTACCTAATGCATATTACACATTCCTTTCCTACTATTTTGTTCTGTGACAATCAAAGTGCTATTCATATTACTCAGAACACAAATGACTGCCATTTTGTTTGAAAACATCTTCAATATAACCTATGACAACTTTTTTTGAAAAATGTGACACGTTACAACTTGTTTCTTCGATGGATCAAATAGTAACTATTTTTTTACTAATTATATAAATATAATTACTAAAATTTATCTTAAGAGTAAGATTTATATGAAGAAAAAAAAAGCTTTTGAATGAAATGAAATAGTTCTTTTATATTTAAAATAAGTAACAACATTTTTGTAATAATCTAAAACATTAAACAAATTAAATTTAGTACAAATTAATATTAACAATAATACATAAAATTTACTTTACGTTTTGGTATAGGTAAAATTCAACTATAATTTTATTAAATTATAGTTTACACGATGTTGAGCTACACTAAGCTCCTCATTGAGCCTTTTTTTTTACAATAATGATGGATGATCTCATCAAAAATATTCAAAAGGATGTGCCTTAGTCTATGTTGTTTGCTGATGATATTGTGTTAGTGTCAAGGTAGAACATTAGAAAGATATGTTAGAATCAAAGGGTTTTTAATTGAGTAGGACTAAAACTAGTACCATAGGGTGGCTTTTGATATGGAGGTAAAAATTGATTTAGATGTTATATTATAGAAAGAGTGTTTTATAATTCAAAGTAATGAACAGGTCGATGAAGACATTGTTCACCATATTAGATCAGGGTGACTTAAATAGAGAAGTGCATAAGAAGTTTTATGTGACAAAAAGATACCACTCAAGCGCAAAGGTAAATTCTATTGTTTAGTAATTAGACTGACCATGCTATATGGGGCATAATACTGGCCCATCAAACAAGTGCATAGTCATAAGTTAATAGTAGAGGAGATAAGGATGCTTCATTAGATGTGTAACCTTACTAGAAGAGATAAGGTTAGAAATGTAGTGGTAAGAGACAAATTAAAGGTGATTAATATTAATGAAAAGTTAAGAGAAATAAGGTTTAGGTGATTGGGATATGTTAAAAGGAGACTTCCTGATGATCTAGTAAGAAGATGCAAGAAGATTGTATTTAGGGACTGTAAAAGGAAAAAAAATGAAGGCCTAAGAAGAATTGAGGGGAGGTGATCAATAACGATATGACTCTATTAGAATTAACTAAAGACTTGACCCTTAATATAAAAAAATTTAGCACACTAGGACATAGGTAAAAGATCTCACATAACGAGGTCCTTCTCTTCTTATAGGTCTGTTGAACAATTTCTTTCGAGTCTTACGACTTATATTTAACCTAAACATTTAATGTTTAGTACTTTCCTCTTAGTTATTTATCTTCATTTCCTTACTTAGCGTAAACATTTTTCTTGTAATATTTTGCTTGTTTTATTTATTTACTTGTCTTCTTTCTTGTTTGTGTATCTATTCACATAAAGAGGTCATTCTCTTTCTTGTAGGTCTTTTAAATAATTTATTTTGAGTATTACGACTTATATTTAGCCTAAACATTTAATGATTAGTACTTCCCACTTAATTATTTAGCCTAAACGTTTCCTTACTGAGTCTAAACATTTTCTTGCAATATCCTTTTTGTTTTATTTATTTACTTGTCTTCTTTCTTGTTTGTATATTTATTTACTTATTTTATCTTTTATTTTTATTCTTTACCTTGTTTTATATTTATTGTATTCTTTATTTTATTACTTATTTTATATTTCTATTTGTAGATATTTATTTATTTATATTTATTATTAGCTTTCATGTCTATTTTTTATTATTATTACTTTATTACTTTAATAGGTATCTTTTATTAATTTTATTTTATATTTGTACATTGGCTTTATTCTGGGAAGAGTTAGATGAGTTGATTAGCAGACGAGAGAGTTATTCTAGGAAGAGACTTTAATGGTTATATAGGGACAACCTCAGACGGATATTCATAGACTCATGGAGGTTTCGGGTATGGTAATAGGAATGATAATGAGACTACTTTGTTGAATTTTGCAATAGCAATTGAGTTGGTGATGCCTAACTCATTTTAAAAGAAAAACGAGAAAGCACCTGGTGACTTTTAAGCTCAAAATTATAGAAACTCAAATTGACTACTTCCTTATAAAGCAGAGCGATTGACCTAGTTGCAAGGTGGTAGCTAATGCTTGTTTATCAACTCAGCATAAAGTGTTGGTTATGGATCTTAAATTAGGGTTTAGAGGAAGAAGAGAAGTCTTAAAAGTTGTACCAAAGTTAGATGGAGGAACCTGAAAGGGGATATAATGGAATAACTTAGGGATAGAGTAATATATGGAGAAGTATGAAAATTAGAAGGAGATGCTAACTAGATGTGAGAGAGAAAAGCAACTCTTTTAAGGAATGCAAGTAAAGAGAACTTAGGTGATTCTAAAGGGTTAGGGGTAGTAAGATGGGTTTTGGTGGTGGAATGAAGATATACAAGGAAAAGATTAAGATCAATAAGGTTTTTTATAAAACTTTATTGGATAAAACCTCAGAGGCAGAGAAGGTAGTTAATAGAGAAAGTTATAAATTGGCAAAGAAATAGGTGAAGACGATAATCTCAGAAGCTAAAAGTAGACTTTACGAGAAATTATACCATCAATTGAAAACTAATGATGTAGAAAATGATATATTTAAGCTGGTGAGAGTTAGGAAATGAAAAATGAGAGACTTAGATCAAGATTGATGTATAAAATACGAAGTAGGACAGGTTCTTGTGGCTAAAAATGACATCAAGAGAAGATGAAAGAGATACTTCTATAGCCTTTTTAATAAAGCATATAGGACAACATCTCTTTAGGTAATCTTAGCATGCGCGAGAGGTGTCATAATTTTACGTGTTGTCATCAAATCAAAAGTGAAGAAATTAAAAGAGCATTAAAGTAAATGAAGAGTAGAAGGATAGTAGGATCCAATGAGATACCCATAAAGATGTGAAAAACCATAGGAGAGCAGGGTCTTACTTGGCTAACTAAGTTTTTAAATGTGACCCTTAAATCTACCAAAATGTCAGATGAGTGAAGACTTAGTATGTTAATTCCTCTATACAAGAACAAAGGAGAAATCTAAAGATGTAACAACTATAGATGAATCAAATTACTTAGTCATACTATGAAGTTATGACAAAAGATGATTGAGAAAAGAATGAGAAAGGATACACTTATCTCGGAGAACCAGTTTGGTTTTATGCTAGAAAGGTCCATGGCAGAAGCTTTACATCTCCTTAAAAGATTAATGGAATATTACAGAAAAAGGCAACGTAACTTAATCATGATTTTTATTGACATAGAGATGGCTTATGACATGGTACTTAGTAAAATCATGTAGAATTATTTAGAAGTTAAGGGAGTCCCTATGACCTATATACAGGTTATTAAGGATATTTATGAAGGCGAAAAAGTTAGAGAAAGGACAATAGGAGGAGATATAGAGCATTTTTCTATTAATATTGAGCTATACTAAGGCTCCTCATTAAGCTCCTTTTTATTTACAATAGTAATGGATGAGCTTGCTAAGAATATACAAAGGGATATGCATTGGTGTATGTTGTTTATTATTTATACTGTTTTAGTGCATTAGATAAAAAAAAGATATCAATGTCAAGCTAAAATTTTGGAGAGAAATGTTTGAGTCGAAGGATTTTAAATTGAGTAAGATTAAGACTAAGTGCTGAGAGAGTAACTTTTCGGGCCATAAGGTGATTTTCAATGTGGAGGTGAAGATTGATTTAAAAGTTATACCACAGAAATAGTGTTTTAAGTATCTACGATTTATTATCTAAAGTAATGGAAAGATCGATGAAGACATTGTTCACTGTCTCAAATAAGAGTAACTTAAATGGAGAAGTGCAATAGGAGTTTTATGTGACAAAAAGATATAATTCAAGCTCAAAGGTAAATTCTATCGCTTAGTGATTAGGTCGGTCATATTGTATAGTCATAAGTTAAAAAGTGGCGGAGATAAGAACGCTTCGTTAGATATGCAATCTTACTAAAATAGATAATGTCAGGAATGTAGTAGCAAAAGACAAACTAAAGGTGACTAATATTAATGAAAAATTAAGATAAACAAGGCTTAGATGGTTTAGACATATTAAGAGAAGACATCCAGATGCTTCAGTGAGAAAATGTGATATGATTGTACTTAAAGATTGTAAAAAGAAGGTGATCAAGAATGATAAAATTCTGTTTAGACTTATTGAAGATATAACCTTTAATAGAAAACTTTAGTGTACTAGGATACAGGTAAAGAATCTCACATAAAGAGGTTCTTCTTTTTCTCACAAGTCTTTTAAATATTTTCCTTCGAGGCCTATGTCTTATATTTAGTCTAACTTGTATTTAATCTATACATTTAATGTGTATTACTTTCCTCTTAGTTATTTAGCCTAAATATTTCTTTACTTGGCTTAAACATTTTCTTGTAATGACTTGTTTATTTTATTTATTTACTTGTCTTCTTTCTTGTTTCTTGTTTGTGTATTTATTAGCATATTTTTTCTTTTCTTTTTACCTTGTTTTATATTTATTTTATTACTTATTTTTATATTTTTATTTATACGTATTTTTATATATTTATTTATTATTATTTTGTTTATGTTTATGTTTATGTTTATTTTTTATTTTTAATATTTATTTTTCTTAGTTTATTTTATTTTATACTTGGATACTAGTTATTTTTATTTTATTTTCCATGTTAGTTTATCGAAAATAATTTTTTAATTTGTTAAGGGTAAAGATGCATACCGCTAGATTTCTCCGGATCGTACGTTAATGACACTTCTATTGAGATGCTATTGTTATTGTTACGTATGGGCGGGACTTCTACTGAAATATTATTATTGTTGTTTTTGTATTAGTACTTATATTTTATTAAATTTACTTAACAATTTAGAACATAATATATTTGTTATTACTATTTTAGAAATGTTTTATTTCTCGTAATAAATCAAATAACCAAATAGATAAAACGGACGGGGAGCATTAACTCAAATCATATGTCCTAAAATTGATATTAAGACGATCAAAACCCAGACGCCAGTGTCACCAACTGTAAAAGAGGCAAAGTCTAAGGGCATTGAGGACATACAGGTAGGGCTTGAGCGGCACAAGTTAAATCATATTCCTTCTTTTCTCTCCCTTTACTTTTGCAGGAACGCATTTGGCAACTACATTTGCAACAAAGCATAAGCAGGTCTCTCTGCCTCTTTCCGTTCGCTACGCTCAGTTTTCTCTCCAACTCTCTTCAATGGCTTTCTCCGAATCTTCTAGACAATCTCTAATCCCAAACTTCCTCTACTCTTCTTCCCCTCCCAAGTCTCTCTCTCTCTCTAAACTCCTTGGCTCCTCAGCGGCTTATACTTTGCCCTCGGGGTCCACCTCTCTCATGACTAACAGAGACGTCGCCTCCGGTGGTTCCATCGTTGTCCCCTCTCCCAGCGAGCCTCGTAAGATCGAGATGTACTCTCCGGCTTTCTACGCTGCTTGTACGGCCGGTGGTATTCTCAGCTGCGGTCTAACTCACATGGCGGTTACTCCTCTTGATCTCGTCAAGTGTAACATGCAGGTGCCGATCTCCGTTTTTTTGTTTTTATTTTTCATCTTTTTTGTCTTTTTCTGTTTCTGTTTCTGTATCTCCTTTGAAATTAGCTGAGAGAAGATCTGCGTTTACTATTGATGATCTATGTTAACTGCTGATGTTCGTTGCTTCTTTTGATGTTTTGATCCCTTTTTTAAAATTCTTTTGTAATCGTTATTTTGTTAGATATCTAGTAATTTAGATTCAGTTTTCAGTAGCTTGATAGGAATTTTGGGTGACGGTTTTTGTTGATTTGATTGTTTGTTCTTAGCTCTAGATCTTTTCCTGTATCATATCAGTCTCTGTAATGACGTTGCATTTCTTCCTAGCAATTGGTTATTTGTGATTACACCGTTCTGCCCTTCCAGGTTTTGATGATTTTTTTAAATCTCTGTGCAAATTTATTAATTTATGTACTTATTCTAACTATGTTGAAGTCCGTGCTCAATTTTGTATTAGCCTGATCGCGGTTTCTTCGAGATGCCCAATTATGTTTACCCGCTTGACCACTCTTGACCCCGGTGGATTTCTTTGAACAGAGAGCTGCTTATTATGTTAAGTGTATATATGCACACACACACACACACTTATATTTGTGTGTAATTGTTTTGTTTTAGAGGATTTTGAGCATAGCTATGGTTGATGCAAAGGTTCCTGTTAGTATAAATTTTTTAGTCTCGGGGAGAGATGATGTTGTAAACTAAGACTGCAATTCATTTTTCAGATTGACCCTGCAAAGTATAAAAGCATTTCATCTGGATTTGGGGTTCTGCTAAAAGAGCAGGGGGTTAGGGGCTTCTTTAGGGGCTGGGTGCCTACCCTCCTCGGTTATAGTGCTCAGGGTGCCTGCAAATTTGGATTCTACGAGTTCTTCAAGAAGTATTACTCTGACATCGCTGGGCCAGAATATGCTGTCAAGTATAAGACGTTGATTTACCTTGCTGGCTCTGCATCTGCTGAGGTGATTGCAGATGTTGCACTTTGCCCCTTTGAAGCGGTTAAGGTCCGTGTTCAAACTCAGCCCGGTTTTGCGAGGGGTCTATCTGATGGGCTCCCCAAGTTTATCAAATCTGAAGGTGCTTTGGGGTATGGATATCAAATTATTTATTGCTTTCTCTGACTAATTTTTCTTCAAGCTGCATCGTCAATTATTTTACGCTTAACTTGTATTGTTTTTCTAGGTTGTACAAGGGGATTGTTCCTTTGTGGGGACGTCAAATTCCTTGTAAGTTGATCATTTCTTCTACTTTGTATTTGTTATTGGATTCTGGTGTTAGTTTGCTTTTCTTTCCTGCATTGGTTGCTTTAGTAATTTTTCCTATATTGAGTAAATTCTGTTGACTATAATATTTGTGGGGACGTCAAATTCCTTGTAAGTTGATCATTTCTTCTACTTTGTATTTGTTATTGGATTCTGGTGTTAGCTTGCTTTTTCTTTCCTGCATTGGTTGCTTGAGTAATTTTTCCTATATTGAGTAAATTCTGTTGACTATAATATCTTTCTCCCTTCATTATAGATCCATTATATTTCCTGTTAACATTTTGCCCTTATGTGCCCATTTTTAGTTCAGTGCATAGCAAACATCATTCCCACTTTTTGCTTCTCAGAAGTGTGAACTTTTTGTGGGTTTTTTTTTTCTTGTTTTATTCATTTTTCTGGGAGGGTGTAGTTAGAAGTCGTGTTAATATGTGGTCGACAATACATGTGCTCCTTTGGATATGTTCTTGTGAGTATTAATGCAGCTCAATCTAAATGATATCTTGATCTCTATCCCAAAGTTTGGTTTTTGATTGACACCATTGGAATGGCTGTTGAGCATTTTGGTATGAATTAATATTTCTGTAGATACTATGATGAAATTCGCATCTTTTGAGACCATCGTGGAGCTGCTCTACAAACATGCCATCCCTACACCAAAAGATCAGTGCAGCAAGAACCTGCAGCTTGGTGTGAGCTTTGCAGGTGGTTACATTGCTGGAGTTTTCTGTGCGATTGTGTCCCATCCTGCTGATAATCTTGTCTCCTTCCTCAACAATGCTAAAGGAGCTACTGTTGGTGACGTGAGTGTTTTCTTAGCATGGTGTATAGGAGATTCACTGCTTTTTTTTCTTGCCTAAATTTTTTGTTATAATTGTATTGGTTGTGCAGGCCGTGAAGAAGATGGGCTTGTTGGGTCTCTTCACCCGAGGACTTCCTCTACGTATTGTCATGATTGGTACTCTTACTGGAGCCCAGTGGGGTATTTATGATGCATTTAAAGTCTTTGTCGGACTGTGAGTACACTTCTGCTTGTCTGCTTCATTCTGACATCTTTTTGTGCATGCTTGATGAAGTTGAAGTTAATTGACTTTTCAGGCCAACCACTGGAGGCGTTACTCCCGCACCTGCTGCTGCTGAGCTTGCAAAAGTGTAAGTTTTAGAAGGATTAGCGGATATCTTTTTGGGAAAATAAACATAGGATGAAGTTGTTATAGCTACTCTGAAGCTAGTCAGAGATCATTCTTTTAGATCCAGAAGTTACGCCAAATTTTTTGTCAACGACTGGTTTTGTTGTTAGGAGGAACGGTTTTGTTCTCATCCTCCCATTATTATAAACTTTTTGCTGGTGCTGTCATGAAGTTTCAATTAGAATCATAGCTTCCCCTGTCAGATTCAATCAAAAAGAATAATGGGCAGACATGGGGATACGTTTTGTTCTGTCCAAGATCTCCGGAGATATTATTTTATACAAATGTTATTATTATGTGCATGCATGGTGTTAATCCCTGTTATAAGCTGATATTGATGGGATGCGGCTTTTGTACTGCAGCATACATATTTGGTTTGCAAGTTTGGGTCTTTTTCTGTGCTATAGTGGCCATTTTAGCCTACTTATGTTCAGTTGCATTTGCCTGGATCATGGTTTTGTTTTGCCTCGACTTGCCATAGTGATCAATCAAAAGCCATGGTATGGTTTGTTTTTGCCTTGCCTTGCCTTGCCAGATTGAGTGATCAATCTAGAGCCCCACAGCGTTTGGCTAATTACGGCCTGTTGCAAGGGGATGAAATAGCAAGTACCAGATGCTCTATGCCAATTTTGTGCCAGAGCATCTGATTACACATTTCTCTGTCCGCATTAAATATGTAGACCAGATGTTTTGACACAGGTTGACATAGAACATCTGTTATATAGAAGATTTCATCCGCCGTTTTAAGAGTGACTTATTCATGGTGAATATTTTTGTTGCGCGATGGTTACGTCAAATGATTAGTTAAGCAAACATCCTGTCACTCGTAAAAGTTGCGCGATGGTTGCGTTACATTATTAGTTGAGCAAACACCATGGTTTAAACGTGGAAAAGGCCATAATAAATCAGTAAATTTTATCAAACGTATTTTTATTGTATTGGAAAGAGGCTTCATCCTTCTCTCATGTTATGCTACGTTAGGTCTCTCATTAATTATCCTCTTTTTGAAGTTGCGCTCTTGTTTCTTTTGATAAATTATTTTAAGTACTTTTTGTCAATTCTATTGAATTTCAGCTTTTTTAATATTGAAAATAGTCTATATTGTTTCAAATTGTTCTAAAACTTGAGATCTCTTTCTTATCCCTGGTGGTTAAGAATAAACACGTAATTTTTCAAAAGATGATTAGGACTTCTTCCATAATCTAATTATAACTTTAGTATTTTTTTTAATGACTTGTAGAAACTTTTACATAATTTGGTTAGGAAAACTGTTTGTTTATATTCTCAAAAGGTGCATTTCAGTTTTTAAACTATTTTGGGTTGAGAAAAAATATTTATAACTTATTTTGTCATTTATCGTTAGTTTGTCAACTCAATAAAAAAATAATTAAAACAACAATTTTGAGATATGCACATAACCTATAAAAGAACAATAAACTAAGTATTAAAGAACGACCAACTTTATTGGCAAACTCGACTCCTTCTCCAATCTCCCCTCCTGGTGACCAAACCGATGTTATAAATAGATACCAAATTTGTTTATGTTACAATCCTGTACTGGTATTGATCAACACTGGGTACTATTTTGGATAATTTTTAAAGCTTATAAAATGTTCCTTAAATTTTTTTAAAAATTTCAAAAAAAAAATCCTTCAATATATTGTACTTTATAATCTATAATTTTACACCAACTTTATCTTCAAAAATCATAACAATAGAAATTTAAAATAATAACAATTTATTTATTTATATTAATATTATTTTCATATATTCCACATATAAGTAATAAGCACAATTATTACTTAAAGAAAATTTTTAAAGTAAATTTATATTATTAATATAATCAAATGGATACTAAATATAAGAATCTAAATCATATAAATTAAAATATGTCCATTATCAAAAATAATAATTACAATTAAATTGCAAGTAATAGAAACACCATTTAAAAACTTTTATTATATTAAATCTTAAATTTGAAAATAAAAATTATATAATCATAATTATAATTAAAAATTTAAAAGATATCTTTTGTCATCTTAAGTATATTTTA
>JANZLH020000110.1:437212-450673 GCA_026770325.2 Erythroxylum fimbriatum
AGACATATGGCTATCTTTCTTATGAAGACATCGATTATAAATTGTGCTTCTAAGAGTCTCAAATTTTGATGTGAAAAGGAGAACTGAACGTTGCAAAAATTTGGATGAATTCAAATCAATGTCTTCATAATTGTGCTACCAATTAAAGGACTACCCAAAGGCCTCAAATCAACATCATGTAATGTCATGCTTGCAGAAATGAATAAGTGCATGGAGCCAAAATCAATCAAAACATATACTTCAGAATTAAGTAATTAAGCCATACCCGTGACAACTTTAGGTGCGATTGTAGCTTCCTCTCTGGTCATGGAAAACACCCTTGGCTGAGCCTGACCCCTTGGCCTACCTAGAGGAATAGTATTCTTTATAGCGTCAAAACTGCCCACCTCAGCGACTGACCTGGTCCCTAATGTTTCTGCTCTCCTGGGGGCTTGCAACTGCGACCCCTCTTCTTTTGTTACTTGGGGACAATCCCGGATCATGTGTCCCTTTTCTCCGCATCGAAAGCATGCTCCAAGCAACTTGAAGCACTCTCCTTTGTGAAGCTTCCCACAATGCTCACATTGAGGGTTAGTATATCTGCTCCTCCTCGTCCTGCTTTTGCCTCCCATAATTAAGGCTTGCCCTGAAACTGCCTTTGCCTGTTTGTTCTTGGTAAGGCCGCTACTTCCCACTTCACTCTGAGTAAGGTAACTCCTTATACCCCTATCAAGCCTTGGAGCACTCATCCCCTTGTTAGTAGGCTATTCCCTGTTCTTCCTCTTCCTGCTCACTTCATTCTTTATATTTTCAAGTTTTTAACCCTGGAGTGCGGCATCCATCAATTGTTGATAATCACAAAAATTGTGGATCAAGACATTCTCCTTGATCCCTAAATGCAGTCCTCCCTCAAACTTGCGGCACTTATCCTCCTCATTGGCAACAATATTGGCCGCATACCGTGACAGCAGGGTTAACTTTAGCTCATATTCACTCACACTCATGTCCCTCTGTGTGAGATTTAGGAACTCCCTAGCCTTCTCTTGTATACAGGCCCTCGAGAAGTATTTCCTCTTGAAAGCCTCCAAAAAGTCTCTCCATGACAACATTGGAGGTATATCTTGACTGTGGGGCATTGATTCCCACCAATGAAGTGCGTCCCTCTGTAGCAAGCTCACTGCATAATCTAACTTCTCCTTATTAGAGCACTTCATTTGAATCCAGACCCTCTCTATCCTCTTCAGCCATGTTTCAGACTCTTCGGGATTTGTAGTCCCATTAAAATCTACAGCTCCATACTTGCGGAGCTTATCATATTGCCCAGTCCTTTCCATTGGAGTTAGCACTGGAACTTGTGACCCTTGGCCCATGGCATAAGTGAAAGCCTGAGCGAAGGTTTGAAAGAACCGCGAGTCCATAGTAGGCATAGGAGGAGGCGGTGGAGGCACCTCATTTTACACATTAGGTGCCTCAGGAGCTGGAGCAGAATGTGTCCCGGCATCTTGCAGGACAAATGATTCATCCGTGCTCCCTTGGCAAGAGCTAGATGGAGTCACAGCTCCTTGAGTTCTCTTTCGAGGTGGCATAATCACTCCTTTAATTTAAAACATTAAAAACCTTTAGTTCATATTTCTTGTAAAACAATTCAAAACAATGTAAGTTATTTAACTTTAAAACAATGCATGTTCATTTCATGTCTTAGACTACCCACTTCATGCCCAGGATACTCCTAAACCTAGTCACAAACTTGGACCTAAACCTAGTTGCAAACTTGGACCTATACCTAGTTGCTTTGATACCATAAGTGTTGGGCACCCTGCCCTTGTGAGTCACAGGCCCGACGTCCTAAGTGACATCTGAACGAGTATCCCACAAGGGTGGCATGCCCCCACCAGGACAAACATCAAAATAACTCACTTCTCCTATTTCCGAAAACCAACTCTTGACCATAATCACTGAACTTATTCCAATGAACTCTCCCGATTCCTCTTCTTGCTTTGGTACCATAGGTGTTGGGTCTCGTTTATGAACCGATTTTAGGAAACCCTAAACTGGAATTTCATTTTGACTTGTTCCAAAAATTTGTGGCTTTATGTCTCCAGTTTATTTAGAGACAAGAATCATTGGATTTGGAGATCCCACAGCAAAGTTATGGCTGAAAGGCTCGAACAGGGTCTTGACCTCAATCATATTGCACCTACCTTGGTGAAATTAGCATAACTCTCATATAGGATATCAAATTAAGATCATCTTAGGACGAGTTGATAGAAGACTTCGAGATCTACAACTTTCATGCAAACCTCGAAGACATATTCTATCATCTGCATAGTAAAAAATGGAGCAGACAATAGCAAGAAGTAGGCGAAGCAAAAAGCAAACGAACCAAAAACAGATGACGCAAAAAGCAGACGATAGCAAGAAACAGACGAAACAAAAAGCAGACGATTAGGGTCAACTTAAGATGAAGCCAAATCAACTTAAGACATTGCAACTTTTAAGATGAAGCAGAGTCAACTTAAGACGATGCAACTCTTAAGGCAGAGTCAACTTAAAATGAAGGAAAGTCAACTTAAGACGAAGCGGAGTCAACTTAAGATAGCAAAGTAAACTTAAAACGATGCACCTCTTAAGATGAAGCAAAGTCAAATTAAGACAAAGTAAAGTCAAGTTAAGATGATGCCACCCTTAAGAAGAAACAGAGTCAACTTAAGACTATGCAACTCTTAAGATGAAGCAGAGTCAACTTAAGACGAAGCTAAGTCAACTTAAGATGATGCAACTCTTAAGACAAAGCGGAGTCATTAAGATGAAGCAAAGTGAACTTAAGACGATGCAACTCTTAAGACGAAGCGGAGTCAACTTAAGACAAAGCAAAGTCAACATAAGATGATGCAACTCCTATGATGAAGCAAAGTTAACTTAAGACGAACCAAAGTCAACTTAAGATGATGCAACTCTTAAGACGAAGCAGAGTCAACTTAAGACGAAACAAAGTCAACTTAAGATGATATCATGTCATCACATACTATATGACGTCGTCACAGATGATACGTCTCTACAGATGATACATCCTTACAGACAATATGACGTTATGAAAGACCATGTGATGTCATCACAAATGATACATCCTTACTGACGATATGACATCGTCATAGATGATGTGACGTCGTCACAGACAATAGGTCTCTGCAGACGATACCATTTGGTACTCCTAAGCATCTCCCTTTCTAAGGACCATAACTTTAAGCTCCGATGTCAAAAAATTTCCTACTATAAACAGTTGGAAAGCTAGAAGAAAGACCTACAACTTTCTAGAAGGCACATTTTCCTAAATCAGCCTAGGTTAATCCAGATCTTCCCCTGGCTTCCGAACACGAACTTTTTCCTTATGTAAACTTAAAAATGCAATGTATAAAATTGTTAGTTAGTCATGAGCAAAATGCCATCTTATTCCATTTGCATTAAAAGATAAGAGTTTTGCAAAGCTTTAGTGGGCATTTCAAGTCACAAATACATTAACATCTTAAAAACCCAAAATACAAAAGATACATAAATCATGAGTTGCTCAAAATGCAACTAAAGCATTACTTTACAAGATTTGCTTCAAATGCAAAATAATCAAAGATTGGAGTGATACCTTGACACTTAACTACTCGATATCTTGCTCATCACTTGGATATGGGGGAGGAGAATGGGGGTGAGCTAAAAGCCCATGCGTAAAAATTTTATAATTGGTAATAAGCAAAACCATTTATAAAGTCATTTTCCAATGCAGAAAATTCGCGATTACGAAAAAATGTGTATGTATCATTCTTATCAAGTTATCATGAACATATAGCATATCAAAAGCAGTTTGGGTGGATCCTTAAACATGACACACTACACATTTCTACATAATGGTCCTGCGTAGCTGTAAACTTGAGGGAGTACATGAAGGAGCTCCGTGCCATTAGCGAGCAGGCAGGAGAAGCCTATAACTTGTTCAACATGCACGTGACATTCTTGAGGGACTACCACAAACCCACATAACACATATTTCATGGACTAGAAATAGTTTGCCTTAAATGGAACATTTTTACGAAAATTGTGTTTCATGAGCATAAAATATTTCATATGCATTTCCAAAACTTGATTTCTTAAACTTGCTATTCTTTTAAAAAATCATTTCCATCATTTAATTCATCAACAATTAACATAATTCATATACAAGCATGTAGCACAATCTTTCTACATTTAAAAAGCAATAAATGCACATGAGTAAGGTAGTTGAAAAATTATTTCTTGTCATTTGTTGAATGAAAATTTAATGGCCCATTACTTAATTATAAAAGTGAAACCATCTTGAATTTCCTTGCTTATAACTTGTTCAAATGTGCCTCTCCTCTTGCTTCTTTTGTCTTTCTTGATTCCCTTTTTATAGAAAAAAATCCCAAGTTCAAATGGTTTGCAAAATTGAAGATCCACAAAGAACAATTACAAAAATTGCTCCTAGAGTACCTAAACATATGCATTTTCTAAGCTCTTTGAACCAAAACCCTTCCAAAATCCAAAGCATTAAAAATGCTTTTACCCTAATTCTTCACCAAATGAAGATATGTTTGGTTTAAAAGAAAGCTCTTGTTTTCCTCTACCTTTTTCCCTTCTTGCATAGCCTTAAAATCACCCTTTAAGACTAAGAAAAATCAATACCTAGCATAACTCTCATCTTTCTCTTCTTTTACTCTTTTCTCGTACCTTTCTCCTCTCTCTTTTCTTCAATCACGTTTTTGGCTTCTTAAATGCAAGACAACAATTTCCTCTTCCCATTTTTCCCCTCCTTCAATGCCTTAAGGTTTCTAAACTTATGTGACTTGCCAAATATGTCCTTACTCACTTTTACTACTTTAATACTTCAATTCCTTTAACTTATGTCATATTATCTTACCCACATTAACATGCTAATTAATCCAAAATATTAATCCCTCAAAACCTCAACATTAATTTAAATCATGCCTAATAATAATAATAAAAATTTTAGAGGCCAACAGTATTTTTGATTTTTGAATTGTAAATTTGAATTTGACTTGTTTAAAGATTGTATTGGATATATAAAATGCAGAATAGATGTTTTAGAAGTGATTAATATAGAAAAAAATAGAAGGAGAAGAAGATGAAGAAGAGATATTCGGAGAAAAGGAAGAGAGAAGGCACGATCATACTTCAGCACGATCGTGATTTCTCTAAAGAACTAGCAAGGTCGCGGTCATACAGAAGGGTCTGTACGATCGGACTTTCAACGTTTTACCGAAGAGAGTAGGTTTCTGAACATCCTTTCATATTTTTGTTATAACTTCTTCACCCAATGTCCAAATGACTTGATTCTTGAACCAATAGATTCATAACTCATTGTTCTTCATCTTTGACAAAAATTATAACCATATGAAATGGATTGGTTGTTGAATTTAAGATGAAATTGTTGACGAGTACTGGAATATGATAACTGGGACGCTTTCATTGAACATACTTTTGTATTCTGACTATATTTTGATCAGTAGGTACAAAAATGGAATTATTCTTGATTTAAATTAAAATAGGCACATATGGCTACAAATTATCTGAAGAGATCGAATTTTAATTCTATCTCTAAGAAGTACATAATTTGACTTAAAGTTATAGTTCAATGAACAGTACAAAGTAAATTGAGTATAACTTTTGGAATATTGAATCAAATTGTATGATCTTAGTTTCATTAGAAACCTAACACATTAGAGAACAATTTTCTAAAAGGAAGTGTTGCCTAATTGTGTCAATTACCTTATCAGGATGATGATGCAAGGTTGGCTCGAAAGCATGTTGTTAGAAAAATTTGAAATGATCAAATGAGTTACGAAATTAGTTCACATTGTTTTATTGTGGTCCAAACCCCAAGTACAAATGAAAATTATAAGAGTTTTGATATATGAATGATTTGATGAAAGGAACCATAATAAGATACCCGGGATTGCCATTAAATATGCATTATGTATAATTTGTATACATAGATGTTCATAAAGGAATACTTATACATTTCTACAAAAGTGTGATATATGTCAATGTGCTTTGTATAATATAGAGGAGCACATTGGACGTCAGTCAGACATTGCCCAACCATCTAGACAATAGCATATTGGAGCATACTGTGAGTCAACCTAGATGATTTTCCTAGGATTGATTTGATTTGTTTGACTTCCAATTCTTGAACTGTTTGTGATTTTTTTATGAATTCCATACTTAAGGTCCGAGGAGTTTAATATTTGTGAATGTATTAGAAGTGTTCTGATTGCTTTGACAATTATGAATGATATTTAAATGCTCAACGAAAGTTGAATGCCGGACTTAGGTCCGATGACTATAAAATTTCTGACTGTGCATCATATTTGACTGTTATACATGCATAATCTGTATTTGGTGCATTTCATAAAATGCATACTCAGATAAAGGCGTTGTGACCAGAGTAGCCAATATAAAAGCGCTTGCACGTAGGGCTTTGCTCCGTGATTTCTATTTCTACACGTAGAGCTATGCTCTGTGATTCTGTTCTGACTGAGCTCAATGGGCCAGTATCTGTATACGTATGTGAAAGGCACTCTGTCACAACAATAATAACAAATTTGGGAGTCTCATATGCATATGTATTTATATATATATCTGTTATGAATTTGTGATGATAACATGATGTGCCATGATAATGTGAGTATTTAGATTATTCATGCTCTGAATGAATATATGTGAAATATGTGATTTTGTGTATTTAACCCGGGTGAAATCATCAATGATGCTTCACTCATTGAGTTTGCAAAACTCATTAAAAATTGCAACGTGGCTTTTCAAGTTCTGAGGAGTTATTCAGTTATAACCACTGAGATCAGATATGGATTAAGTGTTGGGTCTCATTTCCGGAGCCCAACTCTTGCTCTGTCATGAAACATGAGCGTATTCCCATGAAATCTCCTTAACCAACATCGATTCATCTTCTTGCTTTGATACCATAACTGTTGGATCCCGCTTGATTCCGAAATCCAACTCTTCAGAGTATCATGATACGCTCCGCGTGTTTAGAATCCCATAATACTTGAGCGTGGTTCCTTGTAGGGTTATTTTCATGATCCCTTATTACGCATCATCCCACAAGGGTGGTGTGCCCACAATAGTCAAACATCAAAATAAACTTATTACTCCAACTCAACGATTTTACAAGGAAGTCAACATGAACATACACAACCGAAACTACTTCAATCTATCATTTCATTTCTAAAGAAAAAAAGTTTGAAAATCTTTATTTTCATATCAAAAGCCACACCATTTGCTTATTACAAAATACAAAAATAGCAAAATTTAAGCAATTCCCTTAGGCTCTTGATCACTTGATCTCTTAGCTATCACCTAAAGATGGGACAGAAAGGGGGTGAGCTTGAAAGCTCGTGGGTAACAGTTTATAATGGAAAATAAGCCAAAACCCTTTGAAAACTTTCACTTGTCATGGAAAGTTCTCTTTGAGTTCATAAAGCGCTTGTTTCTAAAAATTCTCATCATGTAGTCAAAAATCTCAAACTACAAAACATGAATGCATCAAACTTATTCACATATCGTAAGCACATAAGCACATCAGAATAGTTTGGGTGGATCCATAAACATGACGCACTACACATTTCCATATAATGATCCTGTCTAGTCGTAAACTTGAGGGAGTCTATGAAGGAGCTCCATGCCACTAACAGACAGGCAAGAGAAGCCTTTAACTTGGTTAACGTGCACGTGACTCAACTTAGGGGACCACAATAAACCCACATAACATGTAATTCATGACTTGTAAATTTGGTGCCCAAAATGGCACATTTTCGAAACTTGATTTTTCATAAACATGAGATATGTCGAAACCGTGATTTCTGAAAACCTGATTTCATAAACTTGTATCCTTTCAAAAAGAATCATTTTTAAAACCTTTTCATAAATTATCAACACAATTCATATAACAAACATATAGCAATTTCTTAATTCATTCAAGAAGTAATAAACGCAACACTTATGATGCAATATAAATCATTTAACTTTTTTGATTCAAAGAAAACATTAGTGGCTTATTTACTCTATTATAAACATGTACCCACCTTGGTTTTCTTGTTTATAAACTTGCTCAAAATATTTTTTCTCTTATTCCTGTTGCCTCTTTTGATCCCTTTATACAATAACAAAAATCTCACTCAATAGGGTTTTCAATTGAAAATCCCTCAAAGCACAATCACTAAAATGGTTCTAGAATACTTAAACCCAAGCATTTTCTAAACTCCATGTACTAAAATCCTTTCAAAAATTGAAAAGATTTAAAAATGATCTTACCTTCATTCTTCACCAAATGAAGGGATCTTTAGCTTAAAGGGAAGCTCTTTTCTTCCTCTGCCTTTTTCTCTTCTTGAACAACTCCAAAATCTTTCTTGAAGACTAAGAATAATTAAACCCTAGCTCATCTCTCTTCTTTTCTCTCAAACCACCAAACTCTCTTCCTCTTTCTTTCTCATTTTTGTTATTCTCTTCTTTTATCCCTCCATTCACATTTTTCTTCTTCATTTATAAGCAAGACAACACTTCTTCTTCCAATTATGCCCATAATAATTGAGAAATTTCCAATTTGCCCTTCCATTTATTCCTTATGTCTTTTATGCTTAAGTGTCTTATCAAAAATACCTTTGAACATTCTACATAATACTTTTATCTAGAAAGTGTTCCCCGTTTTCTTAAGTTTCTAATGACACGAAAATCATTCAATTTGGTTCAAAAATCCAGCGGTTGCATCCCAAACATTTCAGACTGTTGTTAGACTGAAACAGTACACTATACCCAACTTCCATCCAGAATTTGAAAGTCTTAGGGACTGAATTACAATTCACTTCCTTCATACAATTTGTAGCTCTATGTCTCTAGTTTATTTAGAAACAAGAATCATCTCATTTGTAGTTCTACAAATCGAGATATCATCAAAATACTGAAGCAAGTTCAATGTTCAATAAAATCTCCAATTTATACTCTTCCAATCGATACCCTTACTTTGATTCAATCAATTCTTTTTTGAATCAATCCCAAATTCTATAACCTTTCATGAAGATGTAAAAAGAAATATGTTAGGACTCTATTGGTTCAAGATTCACTTCAATTGAAGGTCGGATAATCTAAAACTTTCATGAAGGCCTAGAAGATCAATTTTATCATCTGAAGAGTCAAAAATAGGAACAGAAGATATGACGTCATTTATAGACGATGTGACGTCATCAGACGATACAAAATTGAGAAAATTGCCATAACTTTTCCTACAGACATCGAATTAGTGTGTTCTTTGGATGATTTGAAAGAGAACTTCAATATCTACAACGTTCATGCAGACCTCGAAGATAAATTCTATCATCTGAAGGGTCAAAAATAGGAACAGACGATATGACATCATTTATAGACGATGTGACATCATCAGTTGATACAAGATTGGGAAAATTGCCATAACTTTTCCTAAAGACATCGAATTAGGGTGTTATTTAGATGGTTTGAAAGAGGGCTGTAAGATTTACAAATTTTATGAAGACTTAGAAGACAAATTCCATCATCTAGAGGGTCAAAAATAGGAACAGACGATATGACATCATTTATAGATGATGTGACACATTAGACGATACAAGATTGGTAAAATTGTCATAACTTTCCTTAAACACATCGGATTAGGGTGTTCTTTTGATGGTTTGAAATAAAACTTCAAGATCTACAACGTTTATGAAGAGCTCGAACACAAATTATATCATTTGAAGGGTTAAAAATAGGAATAAACGATATGACGTCATTTATAGACGATGTGACATCATTAGACAATACATGATTGGCAAAATTGCTATAACGTTCCCTACAGATATCGGATTAGGGTTTTCTTTAAGTGGTTGGAAAGAGGACTTCAAAATCTACAACTTTCATGAAGAACTCAAAGACAAATTCTATTATCTAAAGGGTCAAAAATAGACCAGACGATAGTGCACAAAAGGTCAAACATAGAAGAAGCAGAAGTCAAACATAGACGATATGACGTCATCATAGACGATACATTTTACAAATGATATGACATCATCACAGACGATATGACGTCATCACAAACGATACATTTTTACAGGCGAAATGACATCATTACAGACAATACTATTTATACTCCTGAATAACTCCACTTATAAGGACCATAACTTTTAACTCCAATGTCCAAAATTCTCATACTATATACCGTTGGAAAAATAAAAGAAATACCTACAATTTCTAAAAGATAGCTTCGTCTAAATCTATCTATATCAATCCAGAATCTCCCCTGAAGTTAGAACATGAACTTTACATTTATCCACCAATGTACTACACTCAATTCTCAACTTCATGACAAATTTTGAGATTCTTAAAGACATAATGTAAATTTGATGTCTACATAAGAAATGTAGCCATATGTTTCTAGTTTAATCCAAATTAAGAATCATCTCATTCGGATAACTAGAGAAAAAGCTGTGGCTAAAAGACTAAAGCATACTCAGTGAACATTTTCCAGATCACTACCCATTTTTGTTTCGAAATCTTTCCTTAACACCACTCATACCAAGATCACCTTTTCTACCTCATTTTCTCCTCACTCTCAACTCCATTTCAAATCAATATCATCCATAAAGAAATTATAGTCCATAATTAATCGTAGACACTAATAATAGGACATCCACATATATACATATCCTTCATCAACTTACTACATATATTCAACTTCATTTTTGCTTTCATTTCACTTATAACTTTCACCTTAATTCTTCTCATTTCAAAATATCTCATACACTAAAAACACCAAACCAAAACAAGAATCTATCCACAATTTTCATTCACTACTTTACTCTTGTCTATCATTTCTTATTCAAAAAGTTTCAGTCATTTGTTCTAACTTCTAAGAAAAGTTCGGGGTCCAACAGTTTTGTTACTTGCATGTTGGCCCAACAACTGCGTTTCGTTCATTCCAACTAATGCATTCTTCCACCCACTAAGTATCATTGCACGAGGCCATTTCTAATTAGGTTCAACGTCTGATTTAGCTATTTTTATCCCAAAATCTTCGCAGTTCTTTTTATTTGGTTCCAAAATACACCTTGACATAAAACAAGATTAATTTCCATAAAGTATAACTTCAAACCTCAATAACAAAGAAAATAAACACACAAAAAGATAGAAAATAAAGACACTAACAAACTCCCCAACGCTTAACCTTGTGCTCGCACTCGAGCAAATTAAACGTGACCATTAAATTCTATCAATTCGTTTTCAGAGAAACTAAGTGCATGCAATCATTCAAACTTTGGCCAATTGAATGTCAAGTTACTACACACATCATGATTACTTTTCATCAGTGTACATAAAAAAACTCAACTTATGATACCATCATTCAAAGATAAGCATAAATTCACAATAGATTTTCCTCATAGGATTCACTTATTTCACTCAGGCATTTATAGGTTGGTGTTTCGCTAAAAAATTCCTATAGAAAATCATACTACCATAGGCTTGCAAATACACCAATTCTCTGCTACAATGATTACATGCTAAAATAGATCAAAAAGGCTTTATTTGAGGTTAAAATGGAGCTAAGGTTAAGGTGAGTTAAAAAGGGTGTGAGGGGTTCTTCACAAGTAGTCATAAAGCACTAAATATACAAAGGGACAACAAAATGTATTTCGGAGAATTGCATGTAAATAACTAACTACTCAAAATTTATTATTGCTACTATACTTGATTCTTTTTCTTTTTTCTTTGTTTTTTAATTATGAACAATAACAGAAGCTAAATACAATGTGCTCTATAAGTAGAAGTATTGGTAAACTCATCTAAAAAAAATAGCCAAATTTCCCAAAACTAGCTAACATAACACTTTATCAAACTTGTGAATAGGTAAGGCTAATGGGGTTTGATGTTTTAGAATGGGGTGTTTTCTTTAAGAAACAAAAGGGGTAAAGGCTCAAAGGGATTTGCAAGGAAATAAGATAGGTGGGTCACTTAAGTCAAGGGTTAAAACAGAAAGGGCCTTAATCATTTCTATCTTGTATGCATCTAGTAGATTCAAAATGGTTCAAAGCAAGTTCATAAGGTAATCACCTAAGGGCGTATAATAAAAAAAAGAAATTACTTTTTGATGGAGTCATATAAGTTCAATTCCTCACATAGGCTCAATTGAAAATCCATTATGCTTCTATACATTACCTAATCACTTAAGCATCAATTTCTGAGTAAGCTTATGTAACTAACTACTTTAATCGATCAACGTGATTCACCTTCTATTCAATTGGCCTAATTCGACTTCAAGCACGTAATTCAGTCTCATTCCAACCACTAAGATAGAATTTCATGGTTTAACATACATCACATGCAAATTAAAAGGCAGAAATGAAAACAATCAAAGTCATAATGAATAAAGAAACAGTAAATTCAAAACATAAAGTCACACAAACATTCAATGTCCCCGCCCCCCAACTCAATTTACATTGTCCCTTAATGTACTCGCAAAAAGAGAAACTCAAGAAAATAAAGGTTTAAGAAGCTTCTCTTTTAATGCATCAAGGTGTTAGTGGAAAAGATGGTTGAAACTTCTGGTGTTCGAAGAAAGTGAGCTGATTGTGCTCCAATCTTTCCAATCTGCGCTCCATACATTGTGGGAGTGCTAAAATAGTCAGATCACTTGCAGAAGGATGTGTTACGGTAGGCGTTGATGGTTGTGAAGTTGTGGATGTGGAAGTATTAGTAGTTGTAGTTATACTTTTTCGCCTATGCAGGAAAAGAGGAAGTTGTACAACCGATCAAGGTGGGGCAAAAGTGTTTCCATCAGCTTCATCGACAACTACAAGTCCCATCCTGTACAAACACTCGCAATCCAATGGTTCCATCTCACAAGCAACTTTTCTAGTTCAACTGCATGTTGTAGGAAGAATCTCGCCACTGTCTGCGTCCACATTATGTTCTTCTGCCATTGTTTCTACTTCTACTTATTCTTAGTTGTTGGACCCCAAACCTTCGGTGGAAATTAGAAATATTAAAATGAATTTAAATAAGTGTTTTTGTATATGTATTGTGTTATAGATGTAATTATGCTGAAGGAAATTGATGAGAAGAGAATTGATTAGTTTTGATGACTTTGATATTTGAGTAGATTAGTTTTGGTTATGAAAGTTAAAGTGGATGAGTTGATTGAAAATTTAGTAGAGAATTAAGAAATAAAGAGAAAAAGTGTGAGAATTTGAAGAATTAGGAAAGTTTGACTTTTTGGGGTAAATAGTTGACTTTTGATTTAGGCCTAATTTGAGAAAATGATCTGCATGAAACTTGTAGATTATGTTGAGAGCTTTCTGTAGCTATAAAGTATGACAGTTTTCGATATCGGGATCAAAAGTTATGAGTTTTCGAAGTTAAGTGTATTTGGCTTTGTTTTGG
>JANZLH020000111.1:30733-42065 GCA_026770325.2 Erythroxylum fimbriatum
GCTTAGATATTTATGAGATATTTTCTACAGATGTGGCTTCATGTATAACAGTGGATCATCCTACCATCCTATTCGAAAAATAAATGTTTAATAATTTATCTCTTTTTTTTTCTAGTATGGATCTTTTATAAGACATTGTTTAGCTTATTTTTACTTTGCTTGGGTTTAACATAGTAGATTAATCTTTGATGGATTTTATATGCATACTTTTATGAATAATTTGTATCTGTTTTCACCAAATATTTTTATATTTTTTTCATATATATTGTCATGAATATGTTCTGGTTACCCTAAGAACTGAACCTAAAAATAGATTAACCAATCCTATAGGTTCTTTAGGTTCAGGTTCAGGTTCGTGAAATTGTCGAACCTAACATTCAAGTTCAGGTTCAGGTTAATTATGAACGGGTCAGGTTACCCTACCATGAACACCCCTAATTCTTTGGGGAACATTTTGGGAAGGGTTTAATGATGTTTGGATTTAAAAAATTGGTTTTCATCTTTGAAGTTGTTAAAATCATATCTTTAGGGTGATTGGTCAATTTATATAGGTTAGTGGTCAACTAATTTGTGGCAATATTGTTGATGTATTAGTCGAATAATGTGCCACATTGGTTGAACTATATGGTATACTAGTCGACTAATGTTCCAATGGCTGATGAATATGACGCTGTAAGTGTATATTGGTCGACCAGTATGTTATACTAATCAACCATTTCACTGTATATAGCTACTGTAATAGCTAGTTCTTGGCTCCAATGGCTATTTTAGGTCCTAAAACATTATAAATAGGTGTTTTATCATTGATTTTATTATCAAGAAGGTTTTGGGTGTTATACACACATGTTTTAAAGAGTTTTTAATCATTTGAGCATTATTGTGTTACATTTATGTGAATGAGCCATTTTAGAGTTATCAAGTGATTAAGTGAGATATTTTTAAGTTATAATAATTTGTCTGAGTGTTGAATATTTTACTTGGGGGTGATCCAAGTGATATTAAGGTTTCTCATCACTTTATAAGAAGATTGTAAGAAAGGTTCGTCTTTAGCATAAAACATTATACAAATGTTATTTTTCACCTTGAAAGAAGAATTATAGTAGATTTCTAAGAAGAGTCTTATGAGTAGATGTAGGCAAGATTTTGTTTATTGAACCACTATAAATTGGTTTGCACTCTCTCTTACTTATCCTCTTTAATTTATTGCTCAATTATTTGATTAATTTATATTTAGTTTTTTTTCTCATCCTTGTTTATATTGATTATTATTAATTGAGTACATTAGTTAGAAAATTTGTAAATTTTGTAAGCACCTAATTTAACTCCCCCCATCGGTGCCACTAAGGGCTAACATTTTTTATGTTTCGTATAATATTTCTTTGTCAAATTGCATATAGACAAAGATATCGTTCCTTAGTTTTGTTTTCTTTACTAGTAAAAAATATTTTTCTCAAATTTTCATCAGGTTTTCCTATACTATGATCGAAGCAAAGGTAATGCCTTCAACTACTTCTTAGCTTGATCCCTAAAAAATGCAAACAACTTCAACCTTGTTACATCTTTAATAGCTTTAACAATCTTAAATATGACACAAATCTCCAAAAAATTGATAATGTATGCATTGGTTTCTTCATATGATAATCAATCAAATAGAATATATTATTGTAGCATTTGAATAACATTTTTTAATCTCAAAGTAGTTTGTTGATATTTAGATTTTCAATGCAGTATTGTGTTCCCGTTAAAGATGGTTTTGCATATTCTAACAAGTTCATATGCTCCTCCTCTATTATCCCAAGTTTTATGTCTTTTTGGTTACTATTTTCTTCTTCTCCAATAAGGTGTATCGATAGGGTTGTTGATGTGTATAAGTTTTAATTAATTAACCTCAATAATCTACAAGTGCATGGTTTGATCGCGTAGTACCCAAGGTATCGATCCCACGAGGAGGGATAATCTAATCCTAAAATCTAAGGCCATAACAATTTACAAAATTCAAAATGTAATGGAAGTAAAATGAGAATTCAACTCAATAAAGCAAATCAATTAAAAAATCAATCACCAAAAATATTAATAATTTAGCAGTTGCAACACACACTCAAGAATCAACCTATAGAAATTACCAATTAAGAGAAAGGGAATTTTACCTATTTTTAACACTAACCTAATCGATTATGAACTACTGGATTATTGGTTCTAGACGATCCTAGGGTTAATTACTCTTTCTTGAGTTATAACCATTGATCCTAAATTTTAAACCCTAATCAGATTATGGAAGTTGGAATTTCTCAATTAACAACCTATCCAAAACTAGAACTAAAGTTGTCTAATAAACTATCAGAAACCTATGCAAGATCTCTCTTTGCACAATTTACTAATTTGATTTAAGTCCTGTTCTATTAAATCACCTAACTCTCGTTAGCCCAATTTAATTATTTTTCATTTGATTCACCCTCTCAATTTATTATCGAATTATGCACATCCAGAATTAAATCACAATAAATCCAAATAACATATAAATAACAAGATTTCATTAAATCAAAGATAAAACCCAGAAAGTGAGATTAGAAACATCATCAACATCCAAAAATCCTATCATCAACTCTTATTCCAATTGTGTACAATAATAAAATTGAAAATAGCAGGAAATACGAATTAAACGGACAAAGAAAGACAGTGACATCGGGAAACTACTGATCCGGGAAGTACGTCGAGTCGGCTTCTTCTCCGCTTCTCTCTTCCTTGTTCTCTTTCTCTATCTCTCGATAATTCTCTCTAGGGTTTCTCTAAAAGTGGCTAATGCAAAAGCTCCCTCTATCTCTTTGTCTTATTCTTTAAATATCTTTTGTGTTCTCAGTAGCTTTAGGGTTTTTGGGGTCCAAAAGGTCTTAAAATCCCTCAAAACTTGACGTTTTTCAGTGTTTGCGTGTCTGTCTGACGCAAGCTACGATCGTGGGCCACATCCGAGCCTTCTGTCACAATCGTGGGCAATGTCTTAGGCTTTTGTCACGATTGTGGCATATGGGCCATGATCATGGGCCAACTCTGGTACTTCTATCACGATCGTAGCCTATTGTGCCACGATCGTGGGCTGTTGTTTAGGCCCGAATGTCTCTGAAACTTCTCCGTTCTTTAATGTTGACCTTGAAACATTAACAAACGCATCAAGGTACCTAAACAATGTAATCATTAAGCTCAAAGACTTGTACTAACCCATAAAACACTTAAAACATAAATAATTACAAACTAACACAATTCTAACCTAAACACATACTAAATGATTAAATTAACAATTAAATACATATCAAACTAAGCCCTAAAATATAATGCAAATCACGCTTATCATGTACATTCGATTATTATGCATACGAAAACATAATAGATAATGCATTAATTAAGAGACATGCTTTATAAAGTATTGTGCATATTGAATTGATAGGTTTTGATCATATAGGGACTTATATATTGGTGATCATGAATTTGGTAATGTGTTTAAAGCAAGTGAAACCTAGCTCTTGAAAATTTCTAAAAAAATAAAAGGTATTTGTTTATGGAAAATCAACTTTGTGTACCTCGTAGTTCTTTGAGGAAGTTGGTTGTGAGAGAGTTATACAGGAGAGGTATAATAGGAAATATTAGAGTTAAAAAGACTCTAGAGATGTTGAGTGACTATTTCTTTTGGCCACATATAAGAATATATATAGAAAATCGCTCTGTTGCGTCTGGCCCGTCCTCTAGGAACCTTTGGAAGGTAGGGAGTGTGACAACGTACACGCTTCCCTTTACTCCATAGGGACTTCTCATCAGTTGCAGGGTTTGGTGGCCTGAAATTGACTTGGCTTCGTAAAAAGGATGCGTAATTTGACATTGGACAATTATAAAGAAAAGGTTGACGAAAGTGTTGCTGATACACTTAAAGAACAGATTTCAGATAGATTTTTGGACCCCATATATATATATATATATATATATAAAGGTGCGTGAAAGGTGTGTTACTTATAAGCAGGCCAAGTTAAGAGTGTGACCTTATGGATTATATATATCTTTACTTACACCTATTGAACTATGGGTAGATTTTTGATGAATTTTGTTTTCTTAGGTATAGGAATTTTCTATTTATAATGTGGAGGTTTTCTAAGATTCACATTTTATAAAACCAATGATGCATCTTATATTATTAAATTGCTTTTCAAAGAGATTGTTAAATTATATAGTTCCTAGAACCATTATGTCAAATAAAGATGCTAATTTTTTTTAGCTATTTTCTAAAAAAGTTTGTAGGGCAAATTTGGTACTAAGTTATTATTTTCTATAACTTGTAATCCACAAATTGATGGTAAAAGTAAGGTTGTTAATAGAACTTTAGGGGCTTTGTTATATGTTATCGTGGGCAGAAGTCTTAGGACTTGGGAAGGGTCATTGTCTTTTATTAAGTTTTCTTATGATTGGACTATCTATAGTGTACGAATTTTATGCCATTTGACATTATTTATGGATTTAACCCATTATCTCCTTTAGATCTTGAACCTATTCCTTTAGATGAAAAGAGTAACTTAGATGGTGAGAGGAAAGATGAGTTGGTGAAGAAGCTTTATGAAAAGGCAAGTTAAACATTAAAAAAATCCCCCTATATTATGTAAACTAACAAGGGGAGGAAAGAAGTGATACTCGAACCTAGAATTTGGATTTAGGTAAACTTATAAAAGGAGAGGTTTTTAAGCAAGTAAAAAATCTAAGTTATAGCCAAATACCTAGAGATTGGATTTAGGTACACTAGTGAAAGGAATGATTTCCAAGTAAGCAGAAATATAAGTTATAGTAAAGAGAGGATGAACCATTTTAAGTTGTGGAAAGAGTGAACAACAATGTTTGTAATATTGACTTGCCATGTGAGTAAATTGTTCTTTTTTACTTTCAATATGATTGATTTTTCACCTTTTGATTTTGTAGGGAAAGATGCTAATTTGAGGACAAATCCTTTTTGATGAGGGACAAAATGATGAGAATCAAGCATTTTCTACTCAATTATAGAGAGTTGTTGTAGATACATTAAGGATGTCGAAGGACTAATAACACGGAGTAGGGCAAAGAAGGCCAAAGAAATCGTCAACAGTTTAATGGTGGATCTCTATATAAAGAGTGAGGCTTTACTAATTCTAAAAGATAAAGTTAGGCCTATCATGATGACTCAAGTGACGGAGAAAGCTAAAGAATGACAATTATAGAATGTTACTAGAAAGGAATTTAAGAATAATCAATGCTGGACTTTAAGAATAACAAAGGAGCTACTAAGCCAATATAGGAGCAACATAAGTTTGTTTTACTTATTTGTGTTAGCATTGATTTTTACATAAATTAGTATTTTTCTACAGTTATGAAGAACACATGACAACTACGATTCCTTATTAGACTTATTTTGTTCAAAATTTTAAAGTTTTCTTGATAGAGACACACAGGGAATTAAAGATAGTTACTTGCGAGGACCAGGGAGATTAGAAAGATCCAAATTAAAGCATTTAGGTATTAAAAAAACCTTAGAGAAAAGAAAGAAGTTTCATCAAGATTCAAGATCTATGTGAATAAGCTTTTTTATAGGTTCTTTCTTATTTATTATTAGTTTTTTGTGTGTTTGGTTATGAACTATATTAGTATATAAATCTAGATAAGATGAATTGTAGAACCTATTCTTGGGATTAGTTTCTCTGATTTAATGAAAGACCTAAGTTTTATTGTTAATTATTCATGTTTATATTATGTTGAATTGAAATTGCCATAAAAAATTTATGTCATTTATATTACTTTGATATGGGTGTCTTATCATGTTTTATTTACAATTTTTTATACAAATTAAAATTTATCCATTTATATGATAATTTTTAGATAACTTTACATATCCTTTTAAAACCAGTCATCATTTGTTAATATAGCATTTTATTATATTAATTTGTTATATTTTGGATATAACTGAATATTATGTGCTTATGAACTTACCTATCATAAGCTTAGGCATTTGAATATTCTTTATATTATTTTCTTCCAATATTGATCAATTTCTTCATTAACATCTATACGAGCAAGGAAACTATCTTATTTACAAGTTTATTATTTAGTAGGATGCTTAGATTGGTGAAGAGAATCCATTGAACATTATAAACTGGTATAATTTTACTATTTTATCAATGGTTAATTGATGCATTTGGTTATGATATTTAATATATTGCTTTTACATATGAGTGAGTCCATTTTTTGTACTCAGTGAACTTCATTCGTTGATCATTTCTACAGACCATTTAAGGAAGTTAAATAAAGAGAGAATAACATGCTTTTATATTACATGTGTATTCATGTTGGTCTTATGATTTTTCTTCAGCTTTAAGAAATTCTTAATTCTCTTTCGTCTTGAAACTTAATGGGACTAATCACAAACAATGGTTTGACTCTCTCATGATGAATTTAATAATCATAAATTGGACTTAACCTTGAGAGACCTTGAGAGAGCGTTCGTTCTCATGTTGAGCACATAACTTAGACTTTCATTAGTGATAAAGAGTTTTATGATGAATGGGAGTACTTAAAACAATGATGTTTTATGATCATGAGGTATCATATGAAGGACTTTATACGTGATAGCACTCTAAAGATTGAGAATGCTAAAGAATTCTTGCAATTATCAATAAGAAATATAGGTTGTTTAAGAACAAGAAGAATAAGCTCTTGACTCCACTATTTAAGTTGGTGTTAGTCCGATTAGAGAGCATATGATAAGATTGTGGTTTGTTATCAAAAGATCTTAAGGCGATAAATATGGAACTTAACAAGGGCTATATTATGTAGTTTATTATGGGGTCTCTTTTGTCTCAGTTTGACTCTATTACGCTCAATTACAATACTTAGAAAGAGCAATAGATCATAAAGGAGATGACCATCATTCTTCCCAAAAAGTAGGATGATATAAAGAAAGGAAGAGTAAGATGTGTGGCATTAATTATAAACTAGAATTGTCTTGATGAGAAAAGGAACAATTCTTACAAAAACATAATATAGGTAATAAAGAGAATGGGCAACAAGCAACCTTAACTTCCAATGCTCCTAAGTACAAGAGCTTTAAAGGAAAATGAAAATGTTGCTATAATTTTGGACATAAGAAGATAGACTAAAGGGAATTTAAGGCTAAACTAGAATAAATATGTAATATTTAGATGAAGATTTTCTTAGATTCCAATACTATTTATGTGCCTTCTAATACTTAGTAGTTAGAAACTAATGTTACAATTCATATTACCAATTCCTTACAGGAGACTGCAAATAGAAAGAAACTAATTAGTATGGAGCAGCATGCATTTAAGGGAGACGATACTAGAACTAAGTTAAAATTTTAAAGATAGTTAAGTTACAACTTACCACGAGACATCTTTTAGAGTTACATGAAGTTGCATATATACTTTTAGTTAGGAAGAATTTATGTTTTTTCCTATACAATTGGTTATATTTTTCCTTGTAGATTTAGAAAAGTGACTTTGTACTGTAACTGGATTTTATTTAGAATATATGTGTCTCTTCTTTCTTTCTTCTTCTCTCTTTTTAAATATTGTTGCTACGAAAAAGAGGTTGAGATTGAATAAAAAATCTTTCATTTTATGGCACAAGAAAATTGTACATATGGGATGTTATAGGAACTTGAAATTTCACAAGAAAATTGTACATATGAAATGTCATAGGAACTTGAAAATTCATATTTTGATACTTACAATAATTGTATAAAAGGGAATTTGACTACAAGGGTTAAAAACACTAAAGCTGACAAGTGCACATTACTACTTTTGATTCTTATGGATCTTTACTCTTACAGTTACAGATAAATACTTTATCACTTTTATTGATAACATTTCTCCTTATGGTTTTATTGAAGTCATTTATGAGAAGTCTAATTCTTTAAAAGTTTTTAAAGCCTTCAAAGTAAAAGTAAAAGTAAAACTTGTGATCAAAGTGGTTTATTCTAATAGAAATAATGAATATTACGAGAGATATAACAAGATGCAATTATGAACTTTTTGCAAGATAGAGTTATAGAAAGAAGAAATCATATATTTCTTGACATAGTATTTATGATGTATGTTAGTAAACTATTCTTTGCTAGAGTTTCTATAAATTGATGTTTTGATAAATTAACTTATATTTTGTCCAATAAATCTATTTTTTTTTAACACCCTACTTACAAGAGGGGCTAGTAGGGAATCGAACCTGAGACCTAACTGAAATCAAGTCTCGCTCTCAACCATCGAGCCACACCCCTTGAGGGTTGTCCAATAAATCTATTATCAAGACTCGTAATGAGTTGTGGTCATAAAAAAAAACTATTGTTTGCCATTTTCATATTTAGAGTTATAAAGCAAAAGTTAGACTCCAAACTTCATTAATAGTTATCGTATCAAAGGGTTTTATGTTTTATTATCTATCATAAATCATTAATAGTTATTGAATCAAATTATACTGTTAATTTTAAGGAAAATTGCGTTTAGAAAACATCCACTCAAATTGTTAGTCCTATGACCCACTGACCATCGAAAGAGTCTAGGCAAAATGTATTTAGAAAACATCCACTCAAATAGTAACTCCTATGACCCACAAACCATTCAAGATAATCCGGAGCACAAGACGCTCCTAGGATTCAATGAACGTTTTTAGAAAGAAAAACAATAAAAATTCCCCCAGTCGGTATAACAGCCGCCGGGACGGTGACCGACAAAAAGACGTCAAAACCCTAAATCAGAGTGTCCCAACAATCGAGGAACCTCTGCTGTAAATACATGGCAGAAATTGGCAATCAAGACCAACCTACATTGCCCACCAAACGGAAACTCGATCCAGATTGTGTGGACGGAAGAGCAGAGGTAGAATGCGAACATGGGCACTCAAATAAAGCTCAAAAAGTTCAATCTTTAACCACCACCTACGACAACGACAACGACAACGAACATAGCTCCTGCGCGGTGGCTCAGCAGGCGAATCAAAGTACAGAGCGTTGTACTACCAATTCTGGGTTCGACTCCTTGAAACCCCAAGTTAACATTGAAAATCCTGAGAGAGAGACAATTGGCCATGAAGAAGACGAAGAGGAGGAGGAGGAGGTGAATGGAAAAGATGCGCTGGTGGATAGGAAGGGAAAGGGAATAGTAATGGAAGATGATGAAGATGAAGATGAAGATGATAGTGACGATGATGATTCGAGTGACGCCGGGAGTGAGTTTGATGGTCATGATGGAAGTGAGCTAGAGGATGATCCGCTGGCTGAGGTTGATTTGGATAATATTCTTCCTTCAAGAACCCGGCGGCGAGCAGTTCAACCTGGAGTTTACATTGCTAATGACATTATCAGCAGTGATGATGATGATGATAGTGATGAGTAATTTGTGGCAGGTTAGTTTGGAATGAAGTTAATCGGTAGCTGAATTTGGGATGGTTTTTTAGTATTGGTAACTTTGAATGGCTTATGATCATGATCATGAGTATCTCTTGTTTGGTGATATAATGCAACAAGGTTGATGGACCTATAATGTATCTTTGCCAAGATTCTTTCTCAACTTCTTATTGGGTGACATTTGCATTTGAGATCTGCTATCCGTTTTAAAATAGTACTACCCTGAAGTTACAGGAGTTGTGGATATAGTCTCATTTCTCTTTTGAATTAGCTTTTGGTTTTATAAGATAAAACAGGGTCCTCATTGAAGTTATATCAATGGAGCTTGAATGCCTTCTTATTTTACTACGTAATAATGCCTATAATTGGACAATGAGTTAATACTTCAACCATTATAAATCAGCTTGTTTGACGTATGTTGTAACCATAACTGAGCTCTGTTTCTTATCCAAGTTGTAGTTTAAATTTTCAAATTCTCAAAGATTGGTGCTGAAATCAAGCTGCTACTCATTAACGTCTTTCATGTTCAAGTCATTAACAATTTCCAAATCTAGCAATATGGATTTTGGTTATCATTTCTTTATTTTCGGTAGGTGCTTGTGATTATTACTTTGTGTTATAGTCATCATCATAAATCCTTCATAGCTTTTTCCCGCGATAGTAATTCTTGGGAAATTCTGAGGAGCCTTGGGGTTTGAATATGTGCTGCAGAGTGTGCGAGTTGGGTTAGCAAAGGACTGGCAGATGGGATGCTGAGTGTTGACACATTCTAGAAGCCAGCAAAAGTCAGAATTGCAAGTTTGAATTTGGGAAATAATTTGCTAGGTATATTTGGGCTACTTCTCAAACTTAGTCAATGTAAAGTTAATTTGGTTGGAGACTTTATTGTGCAAATGCCTATTTTGGTACACTATATTAGCAATTACAATGGGTCTATCACCATCTTTTTGTAATACTTGTATTTATTTTTGTCAACCAATCAGATAAACTCCATTTTTCTTTTTCGTTTATATGATTTGTCAACTTTGATATCATGTCTGCCCAATGGTTGCACCAGAGAATTTTCCTTTATTTTGCTAATAATATGCGTAGCTTGTCATTGTCCTTAGAATTAATAAATTTCTGTTAGTTTCCCTTTATGTGGCTTAATTAACTGCGTTGAAAGAGTGGTTCCTCCTTCAGCAGTCATTATGATACCATCATCGTGCTGTAAGATTACTTGCCTAGGACAAACAAACCAAAATTTTCTTGCTTAATGGGTATTAATTCTGCTGATATTATGTAATATTATAAGTAAAGTGCCAATTCCAGCTTTTTAAGGTAGCATAATTGAGCTGTTAGACTGCAATTTATCCAGATCTACAAATGTCCTTGGTTAAAAAAAATTGTCATTCACATACTCTCTTTTTTGGCTTTCCCCCCTCTCCATCCTTTTCCTCTTTGAACATCATTTCTTAGTCCATTTGTTGTTGATCTTCCCAAGAAGAATTCTGCTGCAAACACATTAGAAGTATGCTTTTGGTAAATCTGGAACATTTTCAACTTCCCTTCTGCATTCACAATGAAAGTGCAAGCTTATAAGAAGCATTGGCGTCTTCAATATTTGTTAATTCACAACCTCCTTAAATTTTTGGAGCACAAATTTGAACCCTGAACTTGTGACCTGTAGCTTTGATGTGTAAATTGATATATTTACTTGCATTCAATACATAATCTCAATTTCTAAGAGATGGTTGCAGTGAACTTTTAGGACTCTGACAAGTACATGGTAGGTTGAGCTAGAACAGGTTTTGCATCAGGCAGAAATCTAGTATGTATAAGGGCATGTATGCATTTCTGTTAGAACCTATAGGGGAGAGGATGACTTAGACAATGAGAGGGACAATAGGAGAAGGAATGTACCGGTAGTGTAGG
>JANZLH020000111.1:44308-57808 GCA_026770325.2 Erythroxylum fimbriatum
AAAGAATGCAACCATTATTTTATATAATTTACAATAGTCCTCCAAGGAAAAGATAAATTGAATGTCAAAACTTCAAACACTTCTTCAGGTAATGCTTTAAATTTAATATTTGAAATTGAGGAAAATTGTTATCAATTCTTTATCTTTATTCTTTATTAAAGAAGATGGAGGAAAATTTAGTTAAGTTTCATCAACATAAAAAGAAGAAGAAATTATTAAAGTGTATTCATTTTAATTATATAAATATCTAATATATGGATTGGAAAGCATCATAATTACTCTTGCAATGCCTAAAAGTCATGTTTCTTTTGTACGATGATAGCTTGTGATTACTTACAAATGCAAATGGTATGCTTAAAATTCAAATCTCAATTTATGCAAAGCCATACGATGAATGAACCAAATCATAACCAACAAGATCAAAAAAACCGTGCATCATTTATTCAACTCCAATCAAAATATCTAATTCCAAGTTTCCAACCTAACACGAATCATAAACCCACACAATTTAATTCCAACTTCCAACAATCCAACTCATTCATAATCACAATGCGCAAATTCAATTAAACAGAAAAATAATTAAAAAAACACCAAAAAAATCTCAATGTATTTGGTTCGGATTTTTGGGTCGGGTCGGGTATGAACTTGGATCTTTTCCAGATCTGGCGAGTGGTAACTCCAAAAATGGTGGTGGCAGTTAGTTTTGGATGGTGGACGATGGACGGTGGTGGAGAGTGGAGAAATCAAGGAGGGCTTGCAGTGAAGCCTGAAAATGGTTCGGTCGTGGTGAGTGGCAACGCGTGAGACTGGAGAGACGGGTGTGCGGTGGTGGTGTGGAGGAACTGAGGAGGGCATGGGGTGTTGTTGCCGACCGGAGAGGAGAACGAGAGAGAGAGTATGGAGATTGGAGAGTGTCTGGGAGAGAGATGAAAAATAAGAGAGAAGTAGATGGAGATGGATCGCAAGGTGCGAGTTAGGTTAAAAAATTTGGGAAATTTGCTAATTAGTTCATAAAATTTTCAAAACTTACAGTACCGCTCATTATACGACCGATATTTTGAATACTGGCTGGTACCAGGTGAAAACCCCAGTATCGGCCAGTACCTATGGCCGGAATCATTTTAACTAATACCGTTCTGTTTTCTAACCAATATGAAACAGTACTCATAACTTTAATTCCCATGCGATATGATGTCGCCTGTCATTATGTTCAGCTTAATAAGCATTGTTTTGAAATTTTAAGTTTAATCGGTAAAAAAAGGTTCAAGATTTTAAAGTTTTGATTGATATTAATCTGTCATAAAATTGATTATAGACTGAATAAAATTAAAAAATTATTTTCACTCATCGAAAAATTTGAAACTTACACTGAAAAAAGATACTGTTAAATAATAATTAATTGATTTGTTTTAGTTTATAAAAATTTATTAGTTTATGCCAAGTCGATTGATTAATTAATAAATTGATTAATTTTTAACAATAAGAGTTATTAAAATAAAATAAATTGAAAATTTTGGCATTTCAAGATTTTCAAAGTGGAATGATTAATTTTGTATTTTTATGTTTGTGTAATCTTGGAGGGGACATTAATTTTACATTGATTTCGTCAAAAGAGACATTTCTATTTCATTTTTTAACTTCTTGAAGATGATAAAATATATTAAACTCACTAATTATTTTCGAATGAGATATTGTGCGACTTGAGGTTATAGGTAAAAATTATTGTAGGTGAATTGATTAAATGATCCTGATTAGGAAAAAAAATTAATTTTAAAGATACAAAGGCATAAGATTCAATAAGATTATGAATATGATGTAATTGAAATTACTATTGATCAGTTTTACTAAAATTTATAAGAATTACCGATGAACTTATGTTTGTAATATTATCAAATGACAAAAACTTAAAATTAAATTGAACTATAGACTACTTTCCTGAAGCATGGAATCCTAATTTGTATTTTTAGAATTAAAATCGAAACTATAGACTAAACCAAATTTAGCCTTTGAAAATTACCACGTCAAAGTTAATAGTAATGTCATATATCTCCATAACTCTATTCCCCTCTAATTGAAGTTTGATAGGGAAAATTTTGAAGCCATTCCCATGTAGATTAACTTCCATAATATACCTCTAAAGTACTAGACTATGGAAGATTTAAGCTATATTTCCAGTTCTTTAGGTAGGCCTTTGTGCTTTGATACTCAAAATACTAAAATGGATAGGCTCTATTACACTAGGGTATGTGTGGAGGTGAAGAAGGGAGAGGAACTTCCAAATTTGTTTCCATTATAAATCTGGATGAATATAGGGAATTAACTAAACAGAAATTCCACTTACATATGACTAGAAACTTGTAATGTAAACTAGAATCTAGAAACTTGCCAGAAGGTTATCCAAGGGAAAAATATAATGAGCTCATGGGATCTTGGATACTAATGTTCCTTCCAATTAGGAACTACCTCTATCTAATGCAAGCCAAAGTAATTTAAAAGGCCTTAGGAATACTAAAGGGGAGTTTTCCAATAATGTGAGCGTAAATGAGGGTGAGTTAAACACTGCCCTTACCTTTGAGGATTCTCCTCTACTTCAATTGGGAGCCAAATTATCCACTAATACTCTTGCAATAATGAAAAGGATCAAATAGATGAACCATATTGGAAAGTCCTCCCAAAAGTTAATATCTAAGAAGATGAATTTCTTGTTTTGAGCAACTTGTTGAAAGGGGAGGATGCTCCAAATATATGGAATTAGTAAGAATTTAGGATCAAAGCAAATCCCTTCTAGTGTAAGGAATGAGTTCATATAGGTTGCTTCCCCGTTTAGAAGAAGGTTAAGAAGGAAGAAAAGAAAAGCTAGACTTAGAGGTAATCAATCTCTTGTTTTAAGCCTTATATCAATTTTGTTTGGAATATTAGAGGGTTGAATAACCCTTTTAAAAAGTAGGTTGGCAAAGGTATTATTCTTTAAAAAATTCAACGATTTTAGGGCTTTTGGAAAAAAAAGTGGATAAACTGCATGATAACTTAAATTTTTGGGGAGATAATTAGAGGATACGTAGGATTATATTTGCCTACAATGTAACTACTATTCATATATCCAATATTTCATATTCAGATTAACTGATACATCTCATTTGTTGCTTAGATTGGTCCATAAACCCTTTTAATATTTTCATAATTTATGCAACTTTGAGTTTTAAAGGACAAAGTTATAAAACGAGCTTAAAATTATACAAGGAATAACAAACTGATCTTAGATTATGGTGGGAGACATGAATTGTGTTTTGAATTCCACTAAAGCAAAAGGTTCTAAAGTTAATTTTAAAAGAATTGATAAAGAACTAAGCTAAGTGGTTAACTAGTTTGGGGTTTTGGATTGAGCTTTGTCGGTGATTTTTATATCTGGAGCAACAAGAAACAAGGTGAGTGGTTCACAAGGAAAAAGCTCAATAGAGCTTTGTAAAGCATCATTGGATGAAACAATTTCCTGATTCTTATGTTTGTTTTAGCCACCTTATATTTTAATTACTCAGAGATTGAGATCTTTAAGCTTAATTATTACCCTTATCCTAAGGCTCCATTAGGTTCTTCGATTTTCTCTGGAAGATAGATAGGTTGGAAAAAGTGGTAAGGGTAGGATAGGGCACAAGGGTGATAAAGTGAAAGGCTTTTCAACTGATGAGAAAGTTTCAGAGAGTTAGGGATAAATTGAAAGTTTTCCATGAAATACTCACCTATTTCTTATTGAAATACTGCTTACAAAGTTCTCTCTACGCTATTGGTATATAGATTTAAAGATGCTTTCCAATCTCTAATAAATCACTCTTAGGAGACCTTTATTTGTAGTATAACCATGAGATATAATATTCTAATGGTTTAGGAGTTGCTAAAACATTATGATTTCAAGAGCTCAATCAAGAGTTGTGAAGTGAAGATGGACTTCTTTAAGGCTTTTGATCCTCTCAATTAGGGATTTATACAAAAATATATGAAGGTATTTAGATTCCTTATTCTGTTTGTTAGTTGAATCTATACCTGCCTCTTTATTAGAACCTTTCAATATTCTAATAAATGGCACTCCTTCTAAGATGTTCAATCGAGGCAAGGCTATTAAAAAAAATGGATACTCTTTCTTCTTGTATATTCTCCTTGGCGATTGAAGCCCTCACAATAGTGATTCATTATTATACTTCAGCTAATAACAAGTTTTTGGTTCACCATAAATGTAATGAAATGCAAATTAATCACTTGGTTTTTACAGATAATCTCATTTTATTATATGGAGTACGTTGACCCTTATTCTCTAAAAATTATAATGAGAACGTTGTACTTATTCTCTGATTTGTCTAGCTTATGAGTCAATTCTCAAAAGAGCATAATGTACATATTTATTGATGTCTAGATCTTTGATGAGTTAATCTCCATTTTAGGTTTACTTTTCATATATCTAAGAGTGCTTATATCTACCAAAAAACCAAAATTTGTAGATTGCGTTCTTTATTGGAAGCTATTAAAAACAAGATTAATTCTTGGCATAATAAGTTCTTATCAAATGCATGAAGGCTATAACTCATTTCTTCAGCCTTAAGAAACATATATGTCCATTGGAGTGCACACCTCTTCTTGCCTAGGAAAATAATCAAAGAGTTTGAAAGATGTATCAAAAACCTCTTATGGTCGGGAAAAGGTGAGGTATCTAAAGGGGATAAAGTCAAATGAAACGAGTTATATTTTCCTAAATAAGAAAAGGGGGACTCTATTTACCTTCCATTCATGTAATGAAATGCAATTTGTGCTATTAACTAAAAAGATCTAGAGACTCTTTAATGATAAGGGAACTTTATGGACAAAGTGGAAGCATAATTATTATCTCACTAACTCTAACTTTTGGCAACTAAAAATTTATAGAATCATTCCTAGAATCTGATACAGATGTTAAGATTGAGGAATCAAATTCATCCATTCTTTAAATGTTAAATTAGAAATGGGACCAATATTTGGTTCTAGTATAATAATTGGACTAAGGTTTGTATAAGAGGGAAGACCTAAATCATCTTACACTTAGAATCCCCCATGATGCCAAGGTGAGTGCCATTATTTTTTAATGAAATTGGGCTTGTGTTTTAAGGGCTCACATAACATTGTAGGCTATCATTATAACCTTAATCCTATAGAAGAAGATATGATTATTTGGATGGATAATGCTTCACTCAAGTTCACAAATGAATCTTGTTTCCATATTTTCAGAGCTCACTCGCTAAATGTCTTCTGGTTTGATTTGACTTGGACCAAGACTCTAATCCCTGAAGACTCCTTCATCAGATGGTTAGTCGCTAGAGATAGATTTAAGACTAAAGATAAATGCTTTAGTAATCAAGACCATCTTTGCCTCCTCTGTAAGTCCTCTTCTGAAACTAAAACTCACATATTTTTCCAATGTATCTACTCCTAAGATTTATGGTCAAGAGTCCAACAACTATTGTATGTGTATTAATAAGGTGAAATTGAATGGATTAACACACTCAAATAGGCTAGTGTCACAACTACAAGATTGATGTGGGATGGCTACATATTTAAGATAGTTTTCAATTGTTTCTATTTTTACAGGTTGGAGGGAAAGAAATAATAGGCTTCATATAAATATCCCCATAGAAAAACAAGCTCTGACTAATAAAACCATTCATTGGATTAGAGAAATCTTGGTGTCTCACAAAGCATACACATGAGGATTAACTAGAACCTATTGTGACTTATGATCTTTGTATATAATGTTGGCTAATGTGGGAATCTAAAATCGTTGATATTTCTAATTGTAGTTTTGTCCACACCTTATGGTGTTAAATAAACTTAACTTAGGTTAATAATATTCTTTTCATTTTAAAAAAAAATCTCCATTTCCTCCTTTGTTTAACTTTTGCAATGATAATTATCTACAATGGGTGATTAAAATTTGTGGGCTAGGAAAGACCATATCCATAATTTTGCTCAACTTGGATAGATTCAACGCTATTTGTTGTGTAAAGAAAAGTTCAATTAATTTCTTTGGTAGACTTGGGAACACTACAAGAAAATGGGTGTTTACCGACAGTAATTACCGATGGAATAATGCAACTTTCCGTCAGTAACATATATTTGCGACGTCATAAGAACGACAGAATTTACTGTCGTTAAATAAACCATCGGTAAATTTTTCGATGATACTTATTCTCCGTCGGTAAATATACGGAGTTCAATTAATTCCTTTGGTTAGTATGCACAAAAACTCACTCGAAAAATTAACAGATAAAAACATGCAAGGCAGTGGTATGTATGGGACAACAAGTTTAAGCTCTGCACAGAAATTTGACAACAGTTTAAGCTCAGGCGTCGTCCCCACAAAATTTCATCGTCCCCTTCAATACAGTGTTTATTCATTTTCATAAAAAGGACAAGCTAAACAGGAAACAATCTGCCTCCAGGAAATGGTTACATTGATCATCGAAAGAACGTCAAAGTTAGGTTGAGGATAAGGCTCATTTTCTTCCTCACTATTTCTTGTCAAATGAATTGACTAATTCCTAACTTCAGCCGCAAAACCTGTAATGGATTTCTCAAAGCATGACGAACATATGCGGATTACTGGTAAGTATTTGAGTATTCCCACTAATGAAAAATCATAGGAATGGTGCTAAAATAATGCCAAGACATGGTATCATAGTAGCACAAAATCTGGAGATCGAGTAGAATTATCGTACAGTGCATTCCACATATTTGCGAGTGAAAGGCAGCAGATGAGACATGCACCGTGAGTTCATTTCATGTGTAGGGATCATAATATAATTCTTCTGCTTTTAATTTGGCTTTTCGTAGGGCCTCTCAAGAGTTTGATTGGAAACCAGAGAGGAAGGGGAATAACTGCGGAAGACTAATGTTTTCATCAACTTGGAGGAAAAGACCCCCTGCAAACTCTTATAAGATTCAATTTTTAGGTACTTGTCTATCAGAAGAAAAGAGGGTTCAAGAAAATTACAGTTACTTCAATAATTGGGCAATGATCACAAGTTACGTACTCTGGAAGCAAAGCTCCAGAGTGAGAAAGTATGAAGCTTGGTCAAGGGCAGGAGGCTCCATTAGTCTTCATTTCCAAGCCATAACAAAAAAAGTCTTGTTCACCCGATTTGACTTTAGGCTCCCTTCAAATGCCTGAAGGCCGGTAGAGAAAGAACAAGCTATGAATAATTAAGTTGGTCAAAAAATGAGAATTGATTAGACAGAGAAGCGACTCTGGAGCCTTGCTCTTTGCTTAGAATAATTACCCTTAGCTTGCTAGGATAGGACTATCTCCCACCTTCAGATGGTGATGGTTTATTCACGTTCATTGGCCTGATATTATCAATATATGTATTGGCGTTTCCTACTCGATCTCATGAGTCCAGATCCCCTGTCCAATATTATGGTGTCTTATTGTGTCCAATAAATCTCAACCATTTATTTATGTGGGGTCGCATGGGTTCTACAAAATAAATAGTTGAGATTCAATAAGACAGAATAAGACAGAGTAAAACTGGACAGAGGATCTGGTTTCCGATCTCATGACTTAATATATTCAATTCCTCAACCTTGTTCTTTTTTTCCTTTTTTTTTAAAAAGTAAACCTTGTTCTTGCTATTACAATCTTTTCTATCTACTAGTTTAAACTTTAAAAGATTCTAGTACTTAACCGAATTTTTGGTTTCAGATTAAGAAATGAAATCACCCCTATGAGCATCTAGCTCCTTTGCCTTCATATTGGTATATTCTTAAATAATAGTGAAATTTAAGTTTAACCAAATGCACTTAATTTGTCTAATCTTCAATTAAAAACCATTAATCTCGTATTGCTTAAAATTTTAAAATTAAGAGTAGATACAAAGAATTAATTGTTAGTTTGGTTTTAAGTAAACTTTTATATTCTAAAATGGGTCGATTAATTTATAATTCAACATGTTTTTGAACTATAACAATCGATTCGACCCATTTGTTTTTTGTTTTTTTATTGGTTTATCCTTGCATATTTTTAGGACTTTCTTCACTATATTTGGTAACTTTGTTTATTCCAAAATTATTTCACTTTACTTCTAGTTTCTTTTTCATCTTCTCTTTCTCTTCTCTACTTTTTATTTATAAAATGACATGTTTGCTTATTTTCCAACACTATATTTTGCTTCATTCTAACACTTCTAGCAAAAGGTCGATTTGTAATTTTCTTCTATAAAAATGATATATGCTAAGTATATTTTACTTTTAGTATAAGTTTTGTAGCATTATACTTGTATTATGGATATTTTTAGAGGATTTAAACTCAAAATGAGTTATATTTTGTTTCAAATTTTATTTCAACCTCTTTAAGAAAAAGGAGCAAATTTGGAGAAGAATTAAGTTGATTTGAAGCAACTTTGAAAGAACTAAAGGACTCAAGGATACGACAGGAACATAACATCATATTATTGATCATATTCCACCACGTCCCATTCTATTTCTCCTAGAAATCAGTCATCACTGTTATAAAATCGAAACTAAAACTGAAGAGTATTTGGGAGAGAAAAATTCTTCTTATCAATTCATTCATTCATTACCATTTCTCTCTTACATCAAACCTTCTATTTATAGTACATTTCACACACCTAATACACATGTGACCATCTACCCCATATGTGTAGGTAAAACCAAACCATCCAATATACATGTGACCATCTACTCCATATGTGTAGGTAAAACCAAACCATCCAATATACATGTGACCATCTACAATTAGTGGCACACCATATTATTTCTATCTTTTATAACAAATACCAATTATTTGAACTTGTCGACAAGTCGATGAGACGTGCAAGTGAGATGAAGTTTGTCCTTACTTTTTGGCCTCGTTTAGTAGAACTAATCAAACAATTACAAAAGATAAACATGCAAAACTTTCATCCAATCAACCAAAATTTTAAGTATCAAAAGTCGGCTATACCTTTTAATTGAAGTTCTTAAATATTTATGTTTTAGAAATGGTGTTTGTTTTTATAATTGTTTTATATAGTTATAGGTTAGAAATAAAATATTGACCTTAAACGAAAATAAAAATAGAAAGAGTTGCATAAATTTTTCATAGATGATCAAACAGTACAGATGAATATGACTTCTCAAAATTTTAAATTCTTATAAGAATATTCAAAGAGATACTAAGATATATAATATTCATACTCTTATAATCTTTTTAAAGTTATGTCCCCATAAGTCATTTGACACATAAACAGTTAATACTAAAAAACTAATTTTATCATACATTTCTAACAAACAACTAATGAAATATGCTGGTTAAATTAGTTGATATAATCAGCTATCAGTTAATAACTAATGCAATTAGCTAATTGCTAAACTGGACATTTATCTGTTGAAATTAGCTTTTATTAGGGAATAGATTTTCTGTTCCTGATTAGTCTGTGCTCCCTGTTCTTGAGTGATCACAGTCGTCTAATTTTTGTAAGTCTTATGTATTAAATGGATAGATTTTCATAGAATAAAGTAGGCACAAAATAATAGGAATAGGTGATTTGATCCTCTTTTATTGCTCTAAAAACAAATAATATGGTTTTTAAAGAACTAAACTAAAAATCTATCACTTTTAAAGAGAATTATTTTAAATTTTATAAATACCTCATAAGATCATTATATAAATGAATGATCAAGTCTAGAGAGGTCGAAAATAATAAACCAAAAAACTAATTTAGAACCAACCAATCCAATTGTTGGACCCCGAACCTTTTTCTTGGAAATTAGAATGTATTAGATGAAATTGATGAATTGTGTATGATTTGTGTAGTTATGGATATGAGTATTAAGTGTTTACCGGCAAAAAGCTAAGAACAAAAAGGGGCATTTAAGTGTTACATTCAGAGCATGGAATAAACCATCTGAAGAATGGAAATAATGAGTATTTTGTATATACATTGCGTTATAGATTAAATTGTGGAGATTGAATTGTGTTTGATATAAATTGGATGATATAGATACATAGAGGAGATGAACATAACTGCGCCTAGGAATTAACAATCTACCAATGGGGAAGTTTGTCAAAATTGGGGGAAAATTAGGTTTAGGATGTGAATTTGGGTCATTTTGTTAGATTAGCATGTAATCTTAGTAAATGTAGAGTCTAGGTCACCTAATTTTCATTAGTCCACGTGGAACAATTTTCACAGGTCAAAAGTTTCAGTATTTTTTTAACTGAAGTTAATTTTAGGAGGTTTTTTTGGACAAATATAAATTGTAGAGACTTTGTTTCGATAATTTCAAATGATAAAAAATTTATTTAATCATAGGACCGTTTTTGTCTTTTACTCTAATTAAAAAAGATTACTTGACAAATAGTAATAAATCAAGTGAATCAATAAATTTTTTTTAAAGAAGAGCATATACGCAGCATTTAATACAAAATTTATAAAGAGATACCAGAGATTCTCCTCTCAAAACTTTGATCTATAGTTTCGAATTTAAGATTCCTATCACAACAAACTTTAGTTGACATAAGCTAGCAACGACACCCGTTAGTATGTACTGTTTTGCAGACCTCCATAAACACTTTTTCGTTATGGTGACCTTTCATGAAACAACTTAACTAAGTAGATGGTACTTGTCATAAAGGATTTCCTCGGACCCAAACTTCTATCGCAAGCCGCATCCACCTTCGTGTGGCAATCCCGCTTAGGTCTGCTTAAGCAAAGATTTAGCCTTCTCACGTGAATGTCGCCAAACAATTCCGTTAGTCCTCGAACACCTTATGCGCACACATTTGTTTAAAGTGTTTCCCTCACGCACAAAAAGAACACAAGTGTAACAGAGTAAAGTAAGCAACAAGAGATTTTAAATGTAGCCGCAGCTACCTCTTTCGGCTACCTCTTTCATTTACTCTCAACAAAATGTTAACCAAAGACACGAGTACCTCCTCCTCGAAGCACTCAAAGAACTCCCTACTCGAAGCCCTTACAATGAGAACTCTCCCCAAAAAGCTCTCAACTCTCAAACCTCTCTCCTCTGAGTGATTTCTCTCAATAAAAAGTGAATAAATAGGTCTCAACACTAATAAGTTATTTATAGGCTCTTCCAGATGACTAAGAGTCTTACTAGAACTCTACTAACTAAGATCACAATCTTATCCTATCTTATCTCATGGGATTAAGTTACATTACATTTAAATGATTACCCTATCTAGAAAAGATTATCCTTATCCACGAAGATCTTCTCTATCTTCAGATGATCCTTCCACTTGAGCTTCATCTCTTAAAGATGATGTATCCACTGTGATCTCATCCGCCACGTCATCATGTACCACATCATCTATAGTTGCCATGTCACTATTGATGTGTCTTCACCACAGCCTATTCGCACATAAGTCCGTCAATGCACGTCCATGGACAAGTCCATCTTTCATGATCAAGTTCACTCATGGTGCAATCTCGTCGCTGTATGACTAAGTACAAGTCACAAATCCAGTTATCATAAAACTTTGCACAGTTCGCATACCTTCGACCTGCCTCGCCGAAGTCAATTGCTTAAGTGCCTCGTTGTGCTCGTATGCCTTCGCGCATCCTCGTAGGATTTTACATGACTTTGCGCCTTCTCGCGCACCCTTGGGTCTCCCATGACTTATTTTTCTAACTCCGCGTGGCCTCGCAGTTGAATCTCACGTCTTGTCGAAGATTTCCACCAATGCGCGCCTTCGCGTGTCCACGCGTATCAAATCTCGCTTACTCTCGAGATCTATGCCGATACTTCCTGTGTCCCTCACCTACTTCCCAAGTTCCTCGAGTTTTGCTTGCCAACTCGCAAGACTTTACATTGTTTCCTCGTCAACATGCCTTCCTTGTGATGACTTACGTGCCAAGCATTGGCCAAGACTCGCCAATACTTGCACGATCCCGCAGTCTGAACTTAGGGGTCTAAAAAACCACCCCCACTAGAAGAATTCGACGCCCTCGTCGAAATAACCTGTGGGTACTCCTCCACGATCAGTTCCCTCAAAGAGTCCTTCGCCAATTGTCAAAGACTGGAGCAAGCCTTCTCTTTTAATGACACCTTTTTCTCGTGCCATCTTCTCTTTCCGTCAAGTTTATCTTTGTATGGGCTCTCCTCCACGAGGCCTATACAATTTATATAGCCGATGTTGTTGATGGCTCCTTCTCCCAAGTCATCTTCATCGCTCCCTCCTTTGTCCTTCGCGACTACAGAGTTCATTTGCTCCTCGTCCTTTTTCCTCTTCGGGTATTCTCGAGCAAAATGTGGCCCTTGACAAATGACGCATGCAACCTGTCCTTTCGATTGCTTCTTCTTATGTTGAGAAGATTCTCCCACTTCTCTTTGCCTTTCTCCTTGCCATCCCGAGTTCCACTGTTTTTCTTGCCCTCTCTGCAAGTTAGAATTGGTGGTGGCAATTGGAAATCCATCAAGGCATCAGTCGCCGCTATTACGCTAGGGAGGTCCTTCACATTCTGCATTCGAAGCTCCATTTGTGCCCAACCTTGCGAGCCACTAATGAAGTTGAACAACTTGTCCTCCTCTGACATGTTCCGCACGTCCAACATCACCTATGTGAACACCCTCACCGAGCCATCTTGCTTTAAACCCTTGAAAGCTTCCCTCGCGAGCCATGAAGTATTATTGGGTAGGAACTAGTCCGTTAGCTCTTTCTTCATCTTCTCCTAAGTGTCAATGGACGGTCTACCCGCATTGATGTCATTAAAGGTTCTCGTTCTCCACCACAGCTTCGCATCACCCACCAGGTACATTGTTGTAATTGACACCTTCTCCGAGTCTACCACCTTTGCCGCTACAAAGTTCTACTCTATATCTCACAAAAAATTTTCGAGCTCCTTGGTATTCCGTTTGCCATCGAAAACTTGTGGCTCTCGCACCTTCACTATAGTGCTTTCCACTCGGACATCTGTCTCGTGCTTTTCCATCACACGCTTGAACACCAACAGATCATAGCCCATCTCCTCACGAGCTCTCGTCTATTCCTTCAGCGCTCTCATAGTTGCTTGAAGTTCCCTCTCCAAAGCATCAATACGTTCCAATAAAGGAACAACACCCTCATCTGTTGGGGTTAGAGACTCAAGAATCGCCTCTATTCTTGGTACCCGTTCGTCATATTACTTCCACCAACCATCACTCTAGATTGACTCTAATTATCGGACCCCGCTCCCGGAGCCCCGACTGGCCCGGGTGGTGAACCTGACTGAAGCCCACTCTCGAGACCGCTGGCTGTCTGAAACCCTAATCTGATACCTGACGCTTGTTGCTAACTCACTTTGGTGGTGAGCGTAAGCTGACTGTGTTGGATCCCGTTTCTGAAATCCAACTACTCATACGAACACATGAGTCCTTATAAACTCTTCTTTGAAGTGTCTAATACCTTAACAACATGAATTAACAACACTTGACAAAGCTTTAATGTCATAAGCTCTCTTCTTTCCTAGCAAACTTTCGTTGGTT
>JANZLH020000111.1:130335-141097 GCA_026770325.2 Erythroxylum fimbriatum
AATTAAAATTTTGCTCTAATTAAAATTTTGCCTCCACTAAATTTTTTTTTTGCCTTCAGTGAAATTTTGCCCCCACTCAAAAAAAATTATGGATCCGTCCCTGGTTACTACATTCACTAATGCACTTATAGGGTGCCTCTCTATTATTTTCGAGAATATGGCTGGGATTTGTTTTTTTAGATTAATCTTATAATTCTTGCTTTTGTCCCTTTTCATCCAAAAAAAAAAAACAAGAGTATGCTTAACCTCTATTTTTATATATACTTAGAAAGGTTATTAGAACATCTTAAATTTGGTATTCCGTAACGAAAAAAAACGAATACAAAGTAAAAATGAGAATGATAATTGAAACCGAGCGTTAAAATAAAAATAAAGTTATTGATTACGTGTCTTTTATATAAAATTAATAAAGTTAATATTTATGCTAGTGAATTTTTTTATTCATATTTAGCTAATATAAGATTTATTTTGTAAAAAATTAATTATAATAATTTGTTTTTTATAAGTAACTAATCAAAATTTTTGTTCAACAATTTATAAAAATATTAATTTTAAATAATTAAGAAATATTTTTATAATAAGAATACAATTTTAATAAGAAAAAAATAATTGTTAAAAATTAATATAAAAGATTGATTTTGATGATAATATTAAGACATGAATTAATATTACGACAAATTAATTAATCGTTACTAATATTGTTATTAACGGGAAATGGGGAAAACGAATCCAGAGAGAGCAAGTGGAGAAGAATAACTATTGCACAAATAAAGAGAGAGGTAATCTCCAATGGCGCCCACGGGAACTGAAGCCGAAAGAGCACCCACTCAGCCACTCTTTAACTTCCCTTTCTAACCTTTTGCTGTGCTGAAAAAGCAAATTCCATCACAAACCCATTATCGGAAGGAAGGGTATATAGGGAGAGAGACAGATTGACAGGAAGAGAAACCTTTTGCCCGCAAATCAACCGAAGAATCAAAATTGGGTTGTTGCCAATTGCCATATATATAGACTGCTATTATTGATTTTTTGGGGGATTGCTATAGGATTTAAGAAGATGATGAGCTGGAGAAGAGTGTTGAAGTCCGTGCAGGCCTTAGCGGCCCACAGTCTCCTTTTCTCATTCACTCTCTTGCTTGTTCTCAAACTCGACCATGTTGTCTCATACTCTTGGTGGTCAGTTATCTCTCTATATTTTGCGAAATTTGATTTCACTTCGTAGGTTTGTTTTTATTTCTACATGAATTGGGGTTTGATTCTTTATTTTCCTCCTTTTCAATTGGAAGAGCTCCTTGTTCTATGTTCTTTCATAGTTGGAACAGTGTTTGGAGATGGTTTAATTTCCTTGATTGGAGAGATTATGGGGGTGTTTGATTTTAGAATTGCTGACCCATTTCTGGGTTTTATGCATTTATTAATGGATTGGCTTTTTTGGTCTTGTTTATAGGAAATAATACTTCAATAGCGAAATTCATTTTCAAATCCTGCTTAATTTGTGAACTAAGTCATGCATGAGGCGTCTATTTTATGATTATTACTACAAAGATTTAGTATAATGCAGTTTGATCCTGAACAAAGGAGTTCGAAGAGAACTCCGTATGGAGACGGCAAAATCAGTTTCTTCCAGAAAACTGTAATCATATTTCGACAAGTATGAGACCTTTTCGTGTTTTCAATAACTCTTGCAATATTGCTTTAGAATCTTACACTAGGAGGCTTAAAACTCATTCAGCACAGGTGTAGAGGTTTCCTGAGACTAGTATGGGTTCTGATGAAGTGACGAATTGGAAAAAAAGAAGTAATTATTAGGTTTCTATCAAAGGCAATGCAATATTTCTTTTATTCTGGGAAGATGTTTGGGGTCATTGAACTGTTTCTTCTGAAGGCAATCTGCCTTTATTTCTTTTGGTGATGGATGATGTGGTTGGCTCCCTTGATGTTAAATTTTTTTATTTCATTTATACTGAAGAAGAAACATATTGCAAATTGGCGATGATCTAATCTTTTGAAGGGTATAGGATTTTTCCCTCTTCTTTCAGCATGCAAAAGAGCTGCCTAGTCTAGAATGGGCATGCTTAGTTGTTGAGTTGGTTGAAGATTAGAATAGGTAGAGAATGAATACGCAAAGGTAATGAATGGAATTGATTCGGACTGGGAAATAAAATATGGAAACAAAATTCTGATCCATTTGGTAAAGATATTTTTTTTGTCACTAGTCATCCCTTAGTCAATGGTCTTTTCTAACTTTCTGTCAATAAGTACCTTGCGTGTAACTTCCCTATCACTAAAATCATGGTTTGGATGATCCTCATTTATTTTACTATTGAGATGCTAAATAAAAGGAGATCTCTGAATTAATTGCATTCTAAATGGACTCTAATTTTCAGGTTAGTTTTCTTCCCACTTTGGGTTTTCCATGGGGTTGTTGCTCGTGGACGATTTTCATTACCTGCACCATCAGTTCCACGCAATCGTCATGTATGTCACTAATTTTATTGCCATATTGAGTGATTCATAGTGATACTAATTTTTTGTTGTGATTATTTGTTGGCGTATTTATATCTTTGATAACGTGTCATGGTTTATAATGTGCACATGATATTTCAAATCTTTTACCCAATTTCATGGATTTGAATCATTGGGACCTATTATCATGAGACAGTGGGCACCGTGCCATGCAGTTGTGGCAACACCATTGCTTGTTGCGTTTGAACTGCTCCTCTGCATATATCTCGAAAGTGTTTATGGTATATATTTCCTTCCTTATAAGAACTCTTGAGAGTGTTTATTTTGTTGGTTTTTTAGATTATGCAAATTTATATGCCTTGAACATTATTTACTAATTTATCTTGTTTTTTCAGTTCATGGCATTGGAGCTGTAAACTTGAAGATTGTCTTTATTCCGCTGTTCGCATTTGAAATAATTATCCTTACTGACAATTTCAGGTATTTCCTTTGCAATTTAAATTGTTGTGGTTGCTATTTAGTTTTTGTAAAATTAGATATTTCTTTCTCATGAGTGACCTGACGAGACCCCGCATTTAGCGGGACTTTTACTGGGTTGTTGTTATTGTTGATTGACTTGACAATGTGTCGTATGAATGACTAGTCAACAAATGTCGAGAGAATTGCATAAAACTTTCTTTTATTTTGATTTTCTTAAAATCATTTCTAACTCTGTCACTGAAACAGTATTCGAATCAAATAGTTTGATATTTGCCCTGTTTTATATTCTTTATTAGTTTTCTAAAGTTCCCATAGATGATTGATTGGTGACCCACTAAGTTCAAGTCTTTCTTTGGCATTTAAAACTTTTCTTTGAGGGATGCATTGTCATTAGGCCATGAAAGTATGGTCATGATGTGCATAAGACATTAGCTTGGAAATTTCAGTGCAAGACAAAAACATATTTTTAATTTTGTTTCTTGTCTATATGTCATCTTTGATGGTCATACAGTGTCTTTAATGCAGATATCAAATGTCATGACACCTGTATTTGATGTTTGACTAACTTATTGCATTTGTGGCCTCTTTTAACAATATATTCAGTAGAATCTGAGTTTAGTCTTTCAGTGATTGTATGCTTATTGCTTTGCTAATCAATCAACGGTAACAACTTGAATATGCCTTCTTCCGTACTCCAGCCTGATTTTGAATAGTAATCCATTTTTGTTCATTCATTATGTTTAGTATCTGATCGATTAATCTTGCAGAATGTGTAAGGCTCTAATGCCTGGAGAAGAAGAAAGTATGAATGATGAAGCAATATGGGAGACATTACCTGTAAGTTATTCATTTTTTTCCTTGCTGTTAAAAATTTATCTAGTGCAGCTTTTTTGAGAATACTATGACTTTGATATTTAGTTTTCAATTGAGATCTATCACAATGTATATCTGTTCATTTCTGTTCTCCACATGACATGAAGGAATGGTTCCCCTAAGAGACTTCGAATGCTTGAAATCAAGACATGTTAGTCTTTTAACAGTAAAAGATCAAGGATTCTTTTGACATGTTGGAACTAAAGAAAGCGTTGTGTGTTGGGAGAAAGTAATTTTTTTTTGTTTTTGTGTTGATTATACAGGTTAAATATGAAAGAAATTGTTTGAAAGACACTCATTTTGTAGGGATTCTATTCTGTTAAAAAGAGGAATCAAGTCATAATGTTTAGCCAGAAAGTTGATGTATAACTAAAAGCAAATGTGGATGAATTTTATCTTTTCCATTTCAGCACTTTTGGATTGCAATTTCTATGGTTTTCTTCTTGGCTGCTACAGTCTTCACACTCCTAAAGCTATGCGGTAAACTTTCTAACTTGTTTCATGATTTTCATGCATAGTTAAATTCGTTGTTCTTAGCTACTGTCTTATTTTATGAGATTGGCATTGAATCAATTTGATTGATCCTCTTGCAATTGGTAAGGTGAGATCATGACTGTAAACGTACATTTTCATTAATAGATATAAAGCGATCAGACACAATCAATCAAGATTATCTGCTGTAAGTGTTTAATTGAGGTGATTTTACTCTGCAACTAGGTTTTTACCTTTCTGGGTACAAGCTGGTTTCATATCAGGTTGACTATCCTCCACTGTTCACCCCAATTTTCCCAGTGGTAGAAATGTAGTTCTCATTATCAGATAGTAATAGTCTACAAAAAGAAAAGATCTTGTTACGATTAAGTATCATTAGATGTCCTTTGGCAATTAAAAGGGGTTACTGCTTATTAGCCTCTTATGAAGTATCATTAGATGGCCTTTAGGGTGTGATCCAGTCATTGTTTACTAGCATTATATTTACCGTAGATGATACCTGTGAGATGGTAATTATTGTTTGTTTTTCTTGACCTCTGCTGTATATTTTGAATTTGCATTATCAGCATTTGCTCTGGGTTGTCCTCAATTGTATTTCAATTATTTATTCTGGGACTCATACAATACTAGTTTGGTCTTCCTTGGATTGCTGACTTGCCAGCTTGAAAATATTTGTAAGTTAAAGCTATGGTTAAAGTTCCTGAACTTTCATGCTTGCAAAATCTAAAAGTGAACCTCTTAATGACCTGCTGTTTTACTGTCTCTTCAACAGTGGGAATACCATGGCTGTTGGTCTGAATCACTAACTTTGTGATTAATTTGATATTACTGGATCTAAATGTATTGGTGCAGGAAAATTAGATCTTCTACCCAATTCTAATAATTATGTGATTTCAGAGATCCATAAACCAAGGTCTCCTCCAGAGTGTATGTGCAATACCTTTTGTGTTTGCTCATTTTTCTGCTTATTTCAACCTTACTAATTCGAATTAGGACACATCATCAGTAACTCCTTTGTTTAATGCTTAATTTCAATACAACATGTTTTCACCGACAGAACTTTTCTTCAAATTTCATTGTCCCTTAGAATTCCTATATTTTTTGGGCTAGTCAACTATATTCTTGGGGTATTTATGCTTTTATTTGTGATGCTGAGTTCCCACAACTATTTTAGTGGCCCAGGAATTTTGGTAATTGATTTCTTTGTGTTCTTTCTGCACTTTTTACTGCCAGCACTTTGTCATATGATTGATTAGATCCCACCTAGACTGCAACATTTACAATCAACAGAAAAGTGCTTTTTAATTTTTTATTTAAATTTTATAGGTGATGTAGGTGCTCTTGGCTGGTGGGACTTGTTCATTAATTTTGGGTATGGCTTCTTTCATGCTGTCTGCATTATTAACATTCCCATAGAGTTGGTGGAAGTTTCTAATACACCCAACTGATTAAGAAAACATGTTGTTTGTGCAGGATTGCAGAATGCTTTGCTTTTCTTGTTTGTACAAAGTGGTCCAATCCAGTGATTCACAGATATTGTCGTCCAAGAGATGCCAGTTCAACCTCCACTACCATTAGATATCTTGACTGGAACAGTGGCTTGGTAGTTTTGCCTGAGGATAACCAGCATCAAGAAAGAATGTGCGGCCTGCAAGACATTGGTGGTCATATTATGAAAGTTCCAATAATTGGTTTTCAAGTTCTCCTCTGTATGCGGTTAGAGGTGTGTAACAAATCTTTTTGTTACCTTGAATACTGATATTGGAATAGTCTTGCCAACAAATGTTCAACACCTTAATTTAGGGAACACCTGTTGGAGCAAGAAATATACCACTCCCAATTCTTTTCTCTCCAATCTTCCTACTTCAAGGTGCTGGTGTGCTGTTTGCTGCATCCAAGTTGGTGGAGAAGCTTATTATTTTAATACGAAGTGAAGCTGATACAGGAAGATATTTTAGATTATCTGCAAGAGCTTATGACTGCCTAGGTTTCTTGCATCATGGTTCGAGGTAAATAGCCTTTGTTTTGCATCGGGAATCAAACATATGTGGAGATGACCCAATATCGTAGCCTTCCTGTGTTAGGCAAGTATTTGATATTTGTAACATATGCAACTAATTATTTCTTCTCTTTTCTCTATCCTTTGCCTTGGAAACTCTATTGTCACAAAGGCTATTAGGATGGTGGTCTATAGATGAGGGAAGCCGAGAGGAACAGGCCCGACTTTATCACGAGGGTGCATCTGGGTTAGTTTATTCTGTTTCTATTGTAATTAGTTATCTGCATAAACTGTTCATCTATATTTATCTTTTGCATGCTTGGGATAGTATGTGAAATAATGTCATCGCACAAATGCAAGATTTAGGCATTTGAAATCTCCTCTCCAGGTTGAGCGAAGGACTGTGTTATGGAATCTTAGTTGAGAAACTAATAATTACTGTTTTATATGTCCCTAAGAGCAGATCCTATGTCTCACAGTTCTTTGATTTCTTAGTGCTATGCTTACTTTCTACTCCTCTCACAAGGACCACATTTCACTTTGAGTCTCTAGCTATTCACTTGTATTTAGGGCTTCTCTAAATAATATCGTAGACAAGAATTCAAATGAGAATCATTGCTAATGTTTAGATTCGATTCCTCAACCTGCAGGTATAATACTTTCTGTGGTTATCCTCCTGATATAGTGAAGAAGATGCCCAGAAAGGATCTTGCTGAGGAGGTGATCTCCTTGACTTTATATATTCTTGTTCCATTTCTGCATGACATCATCTTGTACTAGAGGATTGCTCTCTCTCCTTTTTTCGGTTTGCTTACCTGTACAGTTTATGTTCCTTATGATCCTGTCAGGTTTGGAGGCTTCAAGCAGCTTTGGGTGAGCAGACCGAGATCACCAAATATAGCCAACAGGAGTTTGAAAGACTGCAGAATGTAACCTTCTTATTTTTGCCTAGTATTTTGAGATTGGAAGATGACTTGCTGTTGAATGAAATGATGGAAGATGTCTTGCTGTTGAATGAAATGAAACTTTTGTTTTTGGGAGACCATGAACTAGGTCTCCCTTTCAAATCATTTAGATATAAATTCTTGCTCTCTAGATTGATGTAGAAGTAAAACTACCTGCATTCTTTTGGTTAGTTTTCGATATGGTCAAGTGTAAGTCCATTCAGAAGTAAATATATGCATTAAATAGAGTATTCAAATTATTTTTTTCCTTGGGAACTGCTCAACTTCTAAGGTTGTCACTAGATCATTTTGAAAGGCCAAAAGTTTGTCATACAGACAATAGTGACTTTCAAGAGTAAATCTTTGTAGTGATTGACAATCAAGTGCCATGTACTTGGGATGACTTGGAAGAGCTTATCTTCCATTTAATTTACTCCTAAGAGTAATAGACTGAAAGTTGCAATTCTGCTGTTTCTTTTCCATGGTTTCACTATGCTTATATTCCTTTTCTGCGCAAGTGTTTAATAGTGTATAGCTTGTGTTTAAGGTTTAAGTAGGGTTTGCTTTGAGAATTGGGCAGCATTTCACCGTGATGTTTACATACCTTGTATTTAACTGCACATTTGTGTATTGGCCAGGAAAAAGTCCTATGTAGGGTTTGCTTTGAGAAAGAGATCAGTGTGGTCCTACTTCCTTGTCGGCATCGCATTCTTTGCAGGTATAGTTACTGTCCTCTATTTGCAGTTTCAATGTATTATTTGCTCCCCTTGAGATCCTTCCCCATGCTGTTTAATGGTTATTCTGATATGTATTGCAGCAACTGTTGTGAAAAATGCAAAAAATGCCCAATTTGCCGAGTCTGTATCGAAGAGCGCTTACCTGTGTACGATGTTTAATTCCTAACATGTGCAGATTTTGTGTAAGATGAAGTTTTTGTGCAGAAAAAGGTTATAACAACTAACAGGGCGCCGCTGTTTTACCTTTGACTGGAACTTTTGCCTCAGTCGATGTCACTGTCCAAATTGACATTACCAGCTATTAGGAGGGATGTAGAGCAGACAGATGCTGTTTTTAACTTCACGTTCTGTTTTAACTTGTCTTCTTTTTCCTTCTCGTAGGAACTGTACATAAATTTAACTTTACAAGTGCAGGTTTCTGAGTTCAGGACTAATGTTTTTGACATGGTCGTACACCTAGTAGAAACACAACTGCTTGTTTTCTCTCTTTGTATATGAGTGATAGTTGGAATGGTGACACAGATTTATAACTTATGCATACTGGACTATATGAAGTTTGAGTTGGTCTGTAGTCATCACTGGTATTTATCATGGGATGAATTTGCTTATGATTTGTTGTATCTGGAGGATAAGTTCGTGTCAACTGTAGCTTCGACATGATTAAGATTGCAAAGCTATGATACTCCCTATTAAAATGTTTCTATATCATAGTAATATATAGAGTGAATTTTCTTTCTTCATTATCTATGTGGAGAGCACTTAGTAACCAGTTAAAGACGCGGGCACCACTGAATGGAATGATATTTTGTAAGGGTGATATTATATATCCTTGTAAGGCAATCTTTGGGACAAAAAAATCAAGAGGTCCTTGTATGACAGTTTTCGAGACCACAAAAAAGAAGAGAAGTTTGTGTGGAAAGCAGAGTTTTAGAAGTCTAAGCTCTAGTATTGTTGTCTTCCACCTCTAGTTATCATTTTCCAGCGTTTAATTTGTAAAAACAAAGTTTTAAAAGTCCAAACTTTATTCATATGTTCCAACCTTCAGTTGTATTTTGTCGTCCAACTCTGGTCACCGTTCCAATCTTTAGTGGCCGTGTTTCGGTTTCAGTATACAAGGTGCAGTCGGTCGTCTTGAAGATGTCCAAGTTATAGGGGAGAGATCCTCTGTTCCATCCCCCTTGCCATCGCCACACGTTTCATTTAGTTGTCGTCCGCCCTTGAGTTTCTGTATTCTAACTCTTCCAAACCCTCCAGTGCCCAAATGTTGGTACTTCGTTGCGGTGGTTTAATTCCACATGAACTTTGTCTTTAGTTTAATTTCATCGATGATTTGACTATTGTCCTAAGTTCATCTTATTGCATCATTCACCAATGTACATCTCTTCATCACATGCCTTTATGAGTGAGAAAACAGACAAAACGGTAACTATCCATTTTGTTAATTTTTGTATGTATTAATATTGGATTTGTTTGATTGTCATAAATAATTAAGTGTATTTATTTTAGTGTGAAGTAGTAGTACTATAAAGTAGTTTTGAATAATACGACATATATAGTAGTATTCTTTGTATAATGTGGTGGTATTTATCATTTATTGGATTCATATAATGTGTGGGGGATAGTTTGTTTCGGAGAAATATAATTTTTTGATTGACGTAAATGTGGATTGACATAGATCCATTGCTATATAAAGTTGTATAATTGAGTAATAGTTTTTTGAATAATATGGAGATATTTATTGTATGTGGTGTGTTATTTTCCGTTTAATACAATTGTGAAGTGTAGATGAGTAATGACTTACAGAACGAAAAGAGCGAGCTATTTAGATGTGCAGGCTCCACATCGCACAGTAAGTAGCATTAAGATAGCAGTGGTATTAAAAATAAGGATGAAGTTTGAAAATTTGGAAATCATATTTGGTTCATACCATAAGTATGCAAGGTGCTATGGATTTGCAATTGCTAAAAGGGGAGGAAGGAAAATCGAGAAAGTGGAGTTTATGAGCAGAACAACTGTTTGCCATTAAGTTCAATTGCATAGATAACAAGAGATGAATAGAATGAAACTAATATCAAGTCGAGGTATTTGGACAATAATCAAGTTTGAAGACTATGATTTGACTCCAAATAATGTGAGGTCATTGGACTGTGGATAGCCATGTAAGACGTGGATTAGTATTGAATGATAACTATGGAATTAAGCCATTCATAAATGTACGTCTTGTTGTTGATGGCACGAGGGTGAGGTTATGAAAATATGACATGTTTACGAAAGTGTTTTAATCATATAAACATATTGAGGTGAGTGAGATTGGAAGCAAAGATGTTCAGTAGAACGAAAGAAAAAGGATAGTAGATTCTTCTAGGAATTGATTATGACGAGTATAAGAAAGTTATTTTTGCTTTTCTGCGCGATAAACTTTGGCATCGTATTCAGAATTGGAGGAATAAATTTTTTATCTAGAGTCAGTCAGGAGATCTTGATTAAAGCTGTTGCTCAGGCTATTCCCGCTTATTGTATGACTTCCGATCTCTCTGTGTGATGAGTTGCAAAGGATGATGAATTCTTTCTGATGGGGTACTAAGGCTGATGGTACTCATAAGGTTCATTGGTTAAGGTGGAATCGAATGTGCGAAAAGAAGCAGGATGGTGGCCTTGGGTTTCGGAATCTACGATGTTTCAACCTTGCTATGCTTGCTAAGCAAGGTTGGCGTCTTATGCGTTCCCTGAATTCGTTGCTTTTATCGTATTTTTTGTACAAAATATTTTCC
>JANZLH020000111.1:161716-173016 GCA_026770325.2 Erythroxylum fimbriatum
GCAAAACTAACAATCTATTTGAGAATATATTTGCGTACAAGAGAAACCTTGGCTTCAAAATTTGAATAATTGGTAATCTCAACTTCTAGCAATTATACTCAATTGTTGTTATCAATGAGAAGTGGCAGATAAGTTTAATAATGAAATATAGGGTGGTAGATTTAATCTTGTCACTAAAAAGTTGTAAAAAGAAGAACCAAAGGTCTGAATGAAACATAATTTATGAATTATAGAATTTTCATCCACTACTTATACCTATAGTATTTATTATGGAGGGATGAACATTTTTATGAAGTTACCTTCCAATAGGTGTGGATGATATGTTATTCATTATTTTTTTCCTGATGTATATTATATTATTCATGAATGGAATGTTTCCTACAATGTAAAATTAAAATAAAATCATCTTAATATTGAAACACAACTGTGTTGTTCAATTCCAAATCTTAAGCTCATTAGCCTCCAAATATGTTACATGTTTAGAATGTGGTCATCCATCCTTTTCTTCTCTTACATGATACAAGTCTCTAATGGATCATTTATGATTTTTTCTTACATAACATAAGAACTTTCAACATTGGTCACATCTACAAAGAAACAAATATCATCCTTCGAAGGGAATGTCTTAAAGCTTCATTTATCTTAAAGATAACGTCCTCATCTCCTACCTTTAGGACTAATTTTTCATCATCCACATCTAGTATAGCCTTAGCAATTGTTAGGAAAGGTTGTCTTAAAATTAAGAGAACCTCTACATCATCCATCATATCCATAATCATAAAATTAATAGGAAATATAGATTTTTTAAACTTAACATCTTCCAAAATGTCCCTAGGATATTTAGTTGAATTATATGCTAATTGAATGCTCATCCTAGTCTGTTTAGGTTCACTTAACCTAACATCTTAAAGATTTCATATGGAATCAAGTTAATAATAGCTCATAAGACCGTTAGTTCCCTTTTAATTAACAAACTACCAATGTTATAAAAAAATAGTAAAAATCCTTAGATATTCAATTTTATAGGACAACTTTTTTTGTAAGATGGCAGAGAACTCCTCACTTATAGTAACCACTAACAAGTCCTTAAGTCTCTTTTTGTTACAAAGGATATCTTTTAAGAATTTGCCATAATTTGGCATATGTGAAAGAGTTTCAATAAAAGGTATGATAATATGTAATTGTTTAACTAGCTCTAAAAACTTACTAAATTTATCTTTCTTTTTATTTATCTCAAGTTTACTAGGGCATGAAATTTTAGTTGGTACTCTTTGACTATTTTCTCTTGACTCCTCAATTATTAATGAAATGTAGGTGAAGGCTCTTAACTTTAATGTCCTTGATTGTTCTATAAAAAGTCAAAATGGTTTCTCTACTATAGATTATAGGTATTCCTATAAGGTTTACTTTGAGTTTAATTTCCTACAAATTAACCTACTTGGTGCGATGTCCCATGTTGTTATGTGTCTAACATTTGTGACTAAAGTGTTCATCATTAAAAGCATTGCAGCTCATCACTTGTGTCAGTTTAACCGTAGAACTCATACTATTAAGCTTCTTCCTTAAAGCTTCCAACTTCGCTTCTAATGTTGTCACCACATCAAAAATATGAATACATTTTGGTTTTATATTTGAACTTGAGTTTTGTCATTTTTAGTTGTTTATAGATATATTCTTTATAAGTTCTTACAATTCTTTAGGAGTTTTGAAGTAGGTGGTTTCACCTAAAAATGCATCAAATAATTGCTTAGATGGGTAAATCAATCTACTATGAAATGTCTACATCTATAACCTCAAATCAAGTCCATAGTGTGGGCACTTCTTCAATAACTCTTTTCATCTCTCCCAAGTATTCTATACTATCTCATTCTCTAATTATTGAAAAGAAACACATATCATTCTTGAGTTTTACTGCTCGTGCTAGAGGAAAATACGTAGGTAGAAATTTTTTAATAAGACCATTCAAGGTGGTAATAGATCTAGGAGGAAAGGATGTCAACAATGATTTGGCTTTATCCTTCGAAACAAGCTCAACTAAATAGCATCCTCAAAAGCCCCATTAATCTTGAAAGCATTATAGATCTTTAAAAAGTTGATGATGTGTGTATTTGGATCCTCATTTGACAAGTCTTCAAATTGCACAAGTCATTGAAACATCTAAATCATGTTGGAATCTTTCTAAAAGTTATTGATCTCCACTTTTGGCCTATTGATGCCATATTATGTTCCCATAAGTGATTATGTAGCATAATCCCCTATAATATACTATCCTCCTTATCCTGCCATTGTTTTTTGGTAGCTACAACCTCAGAATTTTCCTCTCTTAAACTCCAAAATAAAATCCTTTTTATTTTGGGATCCAGATTAAGTAGTACTTTGGGACTACTCCTAATGATAAACTAGAGTACCTAATTCCTAAAATTCAACTAAAAAATAAGATTAAGAAAGAAAGTTTTAAAATAATTAAATACAAAAAGAAAAGAAAAGAAAATGTGATTAAATTAATTTTAAAATGTAACTAATATCATAGTCCCAGACAACAATATAAAAAATTTGATTTTGCACTTTTTGAATAACACTAAAGATTACTAGGCAAGTGCATCAATTAATCTTATAGTATAGTCTAGATAAATATGAGTGCCAATCCTACAAAAATTACAAGTACAAGTAACAACTGTCTTTCTATTATATAATTTAACAAACAATTTATTGATTTAAAAGAAACAATTATTAGAACTAAAATTACTAATCTAAAATAATAAATAAAAGTAATTGACGAGATTGAAATAATTGACTGATAAATAAGACCTAGTTTTAGAAGTATCTTTGGACCTTACTATGCTTAAACCTATCCTGATTCAATTTTTAAACCTAATTTATTGGACCTGTAGAAATTCCAAAGTTACACTTTCTCAAGAAATATAGCCCCTACCTTGAAGTTGAAAGATTGAATCTCTATAAAGCATTAACTTATTGTATAAATTTTCTTGATAGAATTGACTCTAATAAAAAAGATTTATAGGGTGCTTGTTATAGAATTTTATGTGGATTTTATTATTCATGACATAATTTATTTATACATATGATTTTCCCAATCCTTACATATAAAATATGAAATATAATCAAGACACTTGTATGTTTTAATTCAGTCGTAAGTCATTATGAATAATTCACAATAAAACTGGGGTCTTTCGTTAAAGCAAAGAATCAATCCAAACATATAGTTATAAGGTTCATTCCATCTAGATTTATCCCAATTTAGTTCATACTAAGATTAAAAGATACCAATATAATTTTAGATATTTAAATCTTAATGTCTTCATTTGAATCTTGATTTAAATCACTTATTTTCTCTCCAAACTTACTACCTTCTTATCTAAAGATGCTCTAATTTGTCTCCCTAATGATGTGTTATTTTCTCTCTAATTTTTTCTTGCCGTCTAATTCTAAAAACTTCCTTTTATTCTCACGAAACCCTAAAACATCTAAAGTTTTCTTAGGAACTCTAGAAAACCCTCACTCTATGTAAAAATTACCGTCAACATGGGACCAAAACATAAAACAGTGTTGTATAGCATCCAGCATGGCTTTAACAGGGTGTCATGTTGTTGGACCCGTATTCCTCTAAAATCATGCTAAAACTTCTTTAACCTGGCTCTAATTTTTTCAAATTTATTCTTCCCTTATTAGGGAGTTAAAATAAGATCTATAGACAAGATATATTGAGTACCAAATCTTGTAGAAATTATCCAAACATCAGTAAAATACTCTCAAAATCATGTTAAAAACATACTATAAATAACATTTATCAATATTGTAGTGATACTTTTATATAGAGTGGTGGTATTTATTATATAGTGAAATAGTATTGTTTTGTATATAGTGGTAATTTTTATATAATGGAATTGTATTTTTCTTTAATGGAATAAGAAATACAAAGTAATGGTTGTTATCATGATTTAATAGTGAAAGAACATCAAAACACATTTGAATCCATGACTTTAAACTACTTTTAACTTAAAATCCACAAAAATCAATATCATGCAAAAATTTTACTAAAAAAATAGTGCTAAAGATCCCTAAAGCTACAAATTGAAATAAAGCCACCAAAATCATTAGGTCACCTTCCAACAAATGCATCTTTATGAGTCTTTTAATTGGACTTTATAGTTATCTCCAAATCTTAGGCTCATTAGCCTTTAAATCTTCTACATGTTCTAATAAGTGGGCTCATCCATCTCCTTTTCTTCTCCTTACATGATACATGTCTTTAATAGATTATTTGTGGTTATTTCTTGCATAACATGAGAAATAAGCCTACGATTTCTTATATAAGGTGGTGATATTTTTGTATAAAGTGGTAATGGTTTTTATTTATATTGGATTTTTTAGAGAGTGACGATATTCTTTTGTATAGTATAGTAATATTTTTTTTATAGTGGGGTGGTATTTCTTTGTAGAATGGTGATATTTTTTGTGGGTATATTTAGGACTTTTTATTGTGAAGTCTTTTATTAAATTGTCTAACTTTATTGTGAACTTGGGTAATTTTATCTCAAACAACATTAGGACTTAATAATCCAATTAAATATAAATTAGTGTTTGAATTCAAATTCATAAAAAGGTATAAGATCCTATAAATTATATAATTTATCTGAGACTAATCTCTACCATAATTCTTAAATTATAAAAAAGCAAGGAATAGTATTTATATGCATATAGGTTCTCGTTTATGTTGTAAAAGGCAAAAATTGATACCATAATGAGTTATATTGGGTTGACATCACTTTATTACGAAGGTGCTTTTGGATATTTATCAAATGCTTTCACTATAAGCCATATGCGTCAAAAATAACATATTGCATGTTAAATATTTACACAATATAAGGACATGAACCTGCCATAAAGTTAGGTGCAAGTGCTCAATCCCTATAATTTTTTTTGAAGATATAATATAGGTAAATCTCATAATCATCATTTTGTTTAGCAATGGGAAAATTAAAAAAAAATGCTAACTACACTTTGACTCAACTCAATAAAAAAAATATAAATGCAAAATATTATCCAATAAAATTGAGATAAATATAATTTAATACTTACTTGTTCTCTTGCTTTTTAGAATTTTTAGGATAAGATATAGAAAATGTGGACCATCAAACTAAAATATTATAGTGAAGACTGAGTGATGTCATCACTTGCCATAAAACAAGTGCCTACATACACAATGCAATTTATTTATTGGGATAATTACTAAAAAATGTCCAAACTTACGTCAATTTTTTAATTATAGCCCGAACTTTAAAAAGTAGTAATAAAATATCCAAACTTTTAGTTTTTTTCAATTATATTCCAGACTTCAAAAGGTGGTAATAAAATACTTAAACTTTCAATTTTTTCAATTCTAGCTCAATGTTATTTGTCGTTCTCTCGATGCCCTCATCCATTTGTTTTTTGATTGTTCTTCTGACGGCCCAAACTACTCTCACATTATAGCGTACTGCACCAGTAAGTTCTATGTTTTTATTTCATTCTCCTGATGCCCTTAGTGTGAGGGCATCGGGGCTGTGTAATCTGAAAATTGAAAGGTAAGGGAATCGAGAGAACAAATTGAAAATGAAGAGAAAAGGTAAAATCAAAGCGTAAAGTCATCGGGGTTGCGTAATTTAATTTAGGTCATTTTTAAAGAACGACGTCGTTTTAATTATGTGATTGGACGTCGTTTCATTAATCTTTATTTATTGAGTTAATTTTAGCTTATAGGTATTAATAGTTAAAGTTTTTGAAACACATGACAAGCTATGTCAGCAAATTTAACAGAAACACTAACGTCGGGCTAGAATTGAAAAAAAATAAAAGTTTAAGCATTTTATTGCTATTTTTTGAAGTTGGGGCTAGAATTGAAAAAAAAATGAATGTTTAAAAATTTTATTGCTACTTTTTAAAGTTCAACCTACTATTGAAAAATTGACGAAAGTCATTAAGTGCCTATATACTCAATGCAATTTATTTATTTTAAGCCTAATATAATATCATAGTTTTGTGAAGAGAACTACACAAATAGTATTACCACCCAATAATAATCCACTCAAATACTCTTTCTCACCATCCTTCATGCAATATAAGTAAAAAAAAATTATCTCCCCTACTTCCAATTGGTTCATTTTGAATTACATGAATGAAAAAATAAAAACAAATATATAATCCAAATTAATATCTTAATTATAATTTCACAAAATACTTACTACTTAAAATAAGCATAAAAGAAAATAGATATACCTAAGTAACTATACACACATTGATACAAACTCTAAATCCTTACTAATATGTCTCAAATGTTTAACAATAATATGCCATAAACTAATAGTGGCTAAAGAATCATCTAAGTTTACTTCCAAAATTGGTTCACCTTCGCCAAAAACATTGCAACTTAAATTCTACTTCAACATAATGTTTATTTTCCTTCTTTTCACCACCAAAGTTACTTAAATTAAGATTACTCACTGCAAAAGTCTAATATATAATTGCTCATAGGAAGTCCATGAACTACACTCTGAGGAACAAAATAGATCTAAACTTACTATCAGACGGCTAGGTATATATTATATATTAATATAGTATTATAACATTGTAAACAAAATCTGAAATTATATTCTTGAAATAAAATGCAAAAGTGCTCCACCATATTGCTTATATAGCTTATAGGATTAAATATGACAAGACATCACTCAAGTTTAACTCAAACATAACATTTTGAATAACATCAGAGTAAATAAACCTATAACAATATTTCAAAAAATTGAATTAATATTAAATAACTTATTACATATATACTCAAATTTACAACTAATACTTGCACCAATAATAATCCTATCATACAATTAACTACAAAACCTTATCTTGAATGAATCTTTTCTCTAAATAAATTTTGTATATACTAAATAAAAGTTAGATGTTTACAATGAGACTTAGACTTTTTCTTAACTTCACCAAAGCAACTGCTTACCCTTACTTACATTTAGCTTCAAGTACTTCAAATTGTCTTCCTTTATTCCCCAACATTTAATATTTTTGTTATAAACTTCCTTATGATACATACAATTACTTGGTTAATCTTTTATTGATCTTACCTCCTTATTCATTTATTTCCCTATCTCTTCTTCTTCTTTCTATTTATTTCCTTTAATGTCCATCATTAGTGTCTTCTTGTGCTCCATACTCTTTCTTTATGTTTTCATTTTAGATATAATATTGTAAATCGTTTTTTTTTTTTGGCAAATGTACCAAAGCCTTGTTTAAGATATAACTTAATCATGAACCACTTCATTTTGTTTTCTTCATTATTGGCATCTCCTTATGCCTTAGGAAAACATCATTCTTTCTCTTCTTTGTCACTGGTTTCTCCTCATGCCATACATCTTCTTTTTTTTTTTGGAGTTCATCACTGATGTCTCCTTATGCCTTGAGATTGGTTATTCACTAACCTTCTCCGTCATTGACATTTTATGATACCTTAGGACTTCTTTTCTTCTTTGTCATTTAACCAAAATGTCAATAATTATTTATGCTTATACGAAAAATTATGAGTTGTCTATACAGAAAAACATCAACTTACTAACTCATTTTTCTCACTAGCCCCCACCAATCATGATGTTTTTCTGTGTGTTCCACATTGTAATCAACCCTCTACCTCTAAGATTTGTTAATTAATTAATCCATTTAATTATTGGAAAATAATATTTCTAAATATTACTATAAATTTATGATAAAATAATCTCCCACGTTTATGCAGGATACCTTATTAGCATTTAATACTTCCTCGATGCTAATTTCATCCCATATTGTAATCTTGACCATCTTCCCTTCCTGAATAGAGGATTTATACATAGCCTACCTAGAAAAGAAAATTGGCAAATAAATAAAAATTAAAGTCATCCATTATGAACTGCATATTTTATACCAGAATAAGTATTTATTGATACCATAAAGTTGCTAAATGCTAAACTAACCATTAAGACAGCTACACATCTACTCTTGCAAGGTGAAACTTATTTAGTCTTTACATTTAAGTGTAATTTGTAAGCTAATTACAAAGATAGTTTAGAATGAAATATCTCCAACCTAACTCCTTGTAAGCATGAACAACAACTATAATATTCAATAGTTGTGTGATAATACCCTATTCATAATTTGGGCATAAAAATATAATATATAAACAAAAAAGTTTAAAAAGAAATTTTCCTCCTTCTTTGTGCCCCTAACTTTGTTAAGTAAACAATTATTGACTATTTTGTGATTATTAACTTCATACTCATCACAAAGTCCCAACATCTTAGCCTTATTAACTTTAAATGTATTCTCTTTGTTCTACTAGAAACACTCATAATAAACACTATAATGTCCTTGAAAATTTACTCTATATTTTTTAAAAGGTAAGTAATTGCATTAATAAATTAAAACGAGTATCCTTATAAGGAAAAAAAACTGAAAAAGAAATTCATTAACTCTACAAATGCACTAATTAATAACTCCTTGCATTGAATTAGGATACCATTATTGAGGTTGTTATAAACACCAATTTGGCTTCATCCCCGATGTAATTTGTTAGTGTAACTATTTCGAAATAATAGCTAGCTTTATATAAAGAAGGATCTTGTGATGAAAGTCTTCAAGGATCACTAGATCAACTCCATATATCCTCCTATTTCTTTTCTTCCAAGTATAATAAATGATCGGTCCAAAGCACATTTTGAAGAATTTAGTGTCACTTTTATTCTACAATTTTAGTGATGAGGCCCAAGTTACTATCCCTGACCGTTCCTTAACTAAGCAATGAACTCTTTGGAGTGGTGAGATTCTAATTTATAATTATGAAGTAATGAAAAAAAGAAAGTTGAAGAATAAATAGTTGGATAATGTCTTCTGCTTATACTGAGGATAACTTACATTAAAGATTAGGGATGTAGAACTTTAAGGAATCCTATGTGGTTAATCAACCCTCGATAGCTAAACATAGTATGAAAGAGTGAGTTGGAGACAATATGGTATCCCATACCAGACTGTGCCATTGAACTTTGGTGCTTGAGGTTTCCATTATCAGATTCTTGCAAGTTCTCATTATGAAATACATTGAATTATTAGGTATCCATTGGATGTTATTTGCTTAATTGGGTCCAAGCTTTATGGTGCAAGGTTATTGATTATATTTTTGAGTCCTATACTAGAATGAAATGGCTAGGTCTATTGATTTGCTCTAATTAGTTCTTGAACTTTATTTTTGGGATGTATTACATTCCTTAATGTATAAAACTCCTGTAACTTACATAAATGACCTAGAGTATACCGATGATCAAACTAAAAGGAAGTGTTCCTACCATCATTAATTATGCATTTCGTTAAAATTTGCATCCAACCCCTAGTTTCAAGAATATGTCTAAGGGTTTAGGACCTATTGGATCCATTTTACCTATAGATCCTCCTTATCAATACAAAGCTTATATAAACTTTGTTGTTATCCCTATTCCACCTGATTGCATTGGTGTGCAAACTATGGTCCATTCCACCTGATTGCATTGGTGTGCAGATTGTAGTCCATTTAACTCTTGATATCTTCTTCTAGCTACTAGACCCACTCTATAGAAATACCCTTAATACCTAGTATATAGCTTTCAAGGTCCCTTATGTCAGATGGAAGCACCAATAGGTTGTTAGGTTACATATAATTAATATATAACACCAATTGAAGTCTACATCTATAGCTTAGGAACCTATTCCACCAATTGCCCACTTTCCTTTTGATGGACTCTATATGGGGTATAAAATCATGAGTTGTTAATTTCTTTGTGGAAATAAGAACCCTCGGGTTCCTAAAAAGGAGTGGGGACTACTGTATTTAGTGACGGAGCCAAGAATTTAAAATAGGAGGGCTCAAATATTTAGTTTTTTTAAATCTTGGGGAGCCCAATGTACCACTGAGTCCCAAATAACTCCGTCCTTATATGTGTGTGTGTATATATATATATATAATTAAAAATTAAAAATTTTTAAATTTTTAAATTTTGGGGGGCCCAGTGGGGTGGCTCCGTCCATGACTGTATTCTTATATTGGTGACTATGATGGCAACTTGAGGAACAATGCTTGTTAATAAGAATAGAGAGTTCTTTGACTGATTTAAAGATAAACTAATAACTGCTTAAATATGTCCAGAGATTGGATTAATAAATTGATTGATACATATTTTGTATCCATTCTCTTTTTATCTATTTACTATATATAGAGAGGTTCTCATAAGATTAATACAATTTAGAATTAATCAAAGGTGATGCTTTAAATTCCACTACAAGTGTAAGAAATTGAGTCTATTTAGCCTTTATTTTATTAATGACCTTCTTCGTATATGTGGTGCATATCCTGGCTCGATCCAGATTTTAATGGATTCCTTGAACTTCTCGAGCTTGATATCATGCTTACCAATAAATAAAAGCAATTGCTACTAGTATGTATCTAGTGACTTTATAAATCAGGTAAGCTTATTCATAGTAATATTAGGCCTAAATAATTATGGTCTTTCCTATAAGTACTTGGAAATACCAACCTTAAACAAAAGATTCACATATATTGATTACCATATTCTATTTGATGCTATTAGAAGGAGGATCAATCACTGGAATAAGAAATTCCTATCTTATACCTATAGGCTTTAACTTATCATTGTTATTTAAATAAACTACACATTTATTGGTGTTCATCTCTTGATACCACATAAGTTGATAAATGATGTTGAGAGAATACTGAAGAATTTCCTATAGACAAGCATTGTTGACAATCAATTAAGTGCGTAAGTAAAGAGTGGTATAAGCTTTTTGCACCTAGATAAGGAGCGGGATTGGGGATTAATTTGACCAGAATTACAAATAAATGGTTGTTAGCTAAAAGAATTTAGAAGCTCTTCACTGACTCACAATCCATTTGGCTGAAGTGAATTCATACTTTACATCATTAACGAGCAAAGTTTTTTATGCATCAAATAAAACAAACAAATTTATGATCCTTCACTCAAATTCTAAAGTTAAGGGATGTCATACGACATAAAATCAAATTCATTACAAGGGATAGAGCAAGAACTTGGTTTTAGTTAAATAATTGGATTTTGTCTTATATATAAGCTCCCTGGTTTGAAGAAGCTTACGCTGATCATTCCTCTAAGCCTTTGTTTAGATGGAGGGAAACCAAGAGAAGAGAAAGGAAAAGAAATTGTATTTCTCTTCCTTTCCATTGTTTGGACAAGAATAAGAGAGAGAAT
>JANZLH020000111.1:173116-184665 GCA_026770325.2 Erythroxylum fimbriatum
AGAATAAGAGAGAGAATTGAGAGAAATGGAAGGAAAATTTGGGCCATTTTTATTCTTATCTTGCAATTTCCCTCCCTTTCCCACCAATTTGGTGGGAAAGGGAGGAAATGCAAGATTTCCTTTCCTTTCCTTTCCCTTGTGTAATTAAGCATCCAAACAAAGGCTAAAGGCTAAAGTTGACATAATTATAGTTGATCGAGAGTGGTTTTGCAGGCTCAGAGGTTTTGTATCAATCATGGATAATGTTCCCAATTATAGAAAAAGCATGGAGATTGAAGAAAAACTTGTATAAAAAGGTTATAACTCCAAAAGATTCATAAATAAGGCATGCTTAAAGTTCTTTAAGGTTCCTCACCAAGAAGTTTCTTGGTGGAAGGTGGTTTGATTTACTAGATAGATCTCTTAAGGCTTCCTTTGTTTTCTAGATAGCCACTAAATAAAGTTTGTTGATTATAGATGGATTAAAAGGCACCCAAACTAATATAATTTGTAAATTATGCAATCAATTCCTTGAAAGCATCAATTACCTATTCCATGCTGCTTCCCCTTAGCTTTTTGCAGCCAATCACTTTAATTATGCAAAACTCGTTCTTTATCACTTCTTAGCCTCACGTCATCACTTAAGTCGAGCAAGTTAGATTCATTCACACAAAAAAAACCTATTTGTATTTAAACTTGTCATTAATTGTGGTGTTTATGTCTTATAGAAGGAGAACAATAACAACAACAACAATACAGTTAAAGTCTCATTGATATGTGGGATTTGAAGAGGTTTAATAATACGCAGCCTTATTCATAATTGGTAAAGAGGTTATTTTCAATAGCCTATATATATATATATATATATATATATACACGTACACATATTAAAATAATAAAATAGAAATATAAATAAAGGATAATAAAAATAAATACATATAAATAAAATATAAAATAAGTAATAAATTAAATAATATAATAAACATAAAAACAAGTTAAAAAGTAAAAATAAAAGGAAAATAAGTAAATAAATAAACAAATAATAAAGAAATCAAGTCATAAATAAATAAAGCATGCCATTATGAGAAAATATTTAGGCTAAGTAAGAAAATGTTTAGGTTAAATAATTAAGAGAGAAGTACTACATATTAAATGTTTAGACAAAATACAAAACATAAGACTTTAAGAAAAATGCTTAAAAGGCCTATGAAAACGGGAATGACCTCTTTATATGAGATCCTCTTTCTGTATCTTAGTACATCAAAGTTTTCTAATAAGGGGCATGTATTAGTTTATGCCCTACAACCAATCGCTGTGGTTGTAGTTTACTAACAAATTACTTAAAACCATTCTTTATCTTATGCATGTTTAGATGTATATGATAAAGTCCATGAGATAATTGCACATTGCAAATGAAATTATAATGATATTGTAATTATAAAATTCATATTGCATTTATGTATTATTCTTAAATGTTCCTAGTTATTATTCTATTAAGATTGAACATTAATAGAACATAAAAAGACTAGCACACAGTTTGTTTATAGAACATAAAAAGACTAGCACACAGTTTGTTTTTCCTTATGAAGGAAGTAGCCGATCACATAAGCTAAAGTATAGAGATACTAAAACAAACGTATGGGTGCTTGTTAGAGAACAAATTCACTGAACAGACCCGATATGAGAAATCCATTTAGAACATTACTTGCATATCTATGAAATTCTCATTGTGATGGTTATCTAAGTGATCCTTTGACTTGAGGTCACCAAAGTTATCTTATATAGGGATCGCTATGTTTTGATACTATTTATGACCTATTTAATCATGAGTCGATCAAACGGTAGTCATTGGATGTAGCATGAATTATATGGAGATAATTGTGATCAAGATAGGATTTATCACCCTAAAGTAATTAAAGAGAATGTTCAATTGTTCTCGATTAGTATTGATTCAAAAAATCATTGGACAAGGCATAATAATGTTTTATAAATAGTTTACAAATGTCATTAATTGAATCGATAGCTGATGACGAAGAACTAATATAATTAGACTCAAAATAAAATAGACATTAATTTTATGCTTTATATCTAATCGGAGCATTGTATGATGAAAGAATTAAATTATACGAAAAAAATCATGCACGGAAAGGTTAGTCAAAACCACTTTGATATTTCTAAATATTTAGATGGTCATGATGCGTTGCTAGATGCTAATATTGATTTATAATTATAAATCGTTTAATTAGAGAATTAAAAATAAATTAAAAGAAGTTTTAATTTATCTAATTCTAATTATGAATTAGAATTAGAATTTATAATCATTGTAAACATATTTGGGAACCTAATGGGTCTCACATATAAAATGGGTCGAAGAGAACAAAGTTAATTTATTCAAGTTAGACTTGATTATAAAATTTGAGAAAATTTATTATTAAATATGAGATATTTAATAAATAAGGATCAATATAAGATATTGAATTTTATCTAGGCACAATTGGTATTTAATAAAAATTATTTGTAATTCTAATTAAAGTTGAATTGAAATTAGAATTTAATTTTAATTAAATTACTAAAACGTCCAAAGCTTATTATAAATAGGCTTAAGCTCAATGGATCTAGCACTTCTTGCTTAATGCTCTTTGTAAGAGTTACATAGTTCTCTCAACCCATTATGTGGATACCGAGACCGAATATTTGTGAGGCTACGGTAGTTAAGACAGATCAGTTTCGGAAACAGTTCGAAGGATACGACAAGATTATAATCAAACTTTAGAATAAGTACGAATTTAGATTCACGTATTATTATGATTATATATTAATCATTTTATAGAATTAAGGTGATCTTAGTTTTTGAAAATTCAAAATATGAAAAAAAATTTGTAATTATTCTGCTGTAATTTCCCAACTGCATGTACTCAGTAAGTATTAGAAAAGCTATATGATTCTTGATCACCTCCTTCTTATTTTTCTTAGTCTTTTTTTTTTCACTCTTACGGTCATTAAATATTAAATATAACATTTTCGCATCTTCTCACTAAAATTTTCGAATATCTCTTCTTAAAATTTTGAAAAATACTTAAATCGGCCATTCTACATATTTACTCATATTACATCGTAATGGATTGTGCAAATTATTCTTTTCCATAATGCTCCTTCAAACATCATTCGTGAATTAGCTACAAACTGGAAACGTTCCTACTCTATGAAATAAAATGAGCTCTGATTTTTATCTGGCTACTGATTCACGCCCCCCATTGATTTTAACTAGATCGCCTTCCGATCCGATTACTCTCCTTAATTTTAATGAATAAATTATATTTGTTAAAAAATATAAGATATGAAGAACATGGATTATTTTACACCCGGACCTGGCACCGTACAGTTGACAATACCGCAATGAAATCTTTCAAGTCCCTGCAAGAATACTACTGAAACAGCATTAGGACAGAACATGAATCCCAGGTGATGAAGAAGAGGGATTGCTTGCATTTTTTTTATAATGTAACTATAAAATCCATAGCTATTACCTTTTAAATACAACGAAATTTTTTATAAAATGTATGTTTTGGTGAACTGAAGATGGAAGTAATTTGCAATGTGCAGAAATGAGTTAGGATTTAATATTATTGATACAAACAGAAATTAGAAGTATTTAAGTTAGGATAATTTTAAAAAAAAGTATTTAAGTTAGGATAAAATCATAAAAACATATGTTCTATGGTGGTTTTTCAACAACCCCCAACTGTTATAGTGCAAACTCTCAATGATGATCACATGGGTGTTAGTCGCACTCGGCACATTAATCATGTTAATAGATAGATCTAGCTAGTTGTTAGCTTCTTTATTTACAAAAAAAAAAAACAACATATGTTCTATGGTTTTCTTGGACTTCGGGGATATGTTTCATGTCATTCAGACTCAGCCCCTCCTCTTACATTTTTTTATTTTAAAAAGTTTAGGATCTTAAATACTGAACAAATTACCTTCGCAGGAGATAAGCAAGTGACTGCCTTTTTCAAGTTGCATTTCTATTTCCATTTCAGGCAAAAGGTCACAGATCCTGGGAGACTTTCAACGCATGCAATCTGATGTTTTTTTTTTTTTTCCCTTTCTTGTCGGAGACACGAATCAAAGTATTTCTTCTTGTTCTCTGTCAAGTAAAAGTACCATCATGATCAGAAATTTTGTAAACTTTTCAAGGTTATTTATTACTTCGTGGAGTTAATTTTGCAGTTACAGAGAGGATCCAAAGAAGACCCTGGAGGATCTCCATTTCTGTTTAACTTCTTTGATTCTCAAGAGACAGACCCATTTGCTTTAATTGAATTGGGTGCTCGTTTCTTTGGCCGATCCAGGTTTGTTCGTGCTGGAATTTCATCTGGGTTCTTGAGTTCGGCTGTACTGAAATAGCTTTTTTTAGATATTATTTGTAATTTTGGTTCCCGAGTCACGTTTTCATTGGTCTGGTTGCCGAGGAAATACTGGAAATGGGAAGGATGTGCATAATTATGTGTAAGTTGGGTGAACCAATTTTTGTTTTGCTATTCGCGTTAAGCACTTCGTAACTATGTAAAAGTATTTGTTTGGGAAATTTGTTCTTAACCTTCGTATTATGTCTTAAATTTCTCAATAACTATACCTTCGCTATCATGATCACCCTTAAAGGAGATGTTTTTGATTCTTAAATCTACGCATATCTCTGTATTATGTTTTGTAGACTTTGGCTTGTCACCACGGTTGTTTATGAAGAGAACGTCCCAGAGAATTTGGCTGGAAAAGCGAATTAGTCATTGAGAAGTGATACCTTTGGACTTGGAGATTATATGAAAAAGAAGAAATGCCAGTTGATGATGACAAAAGCTGGCTTTTCTGATATGAGAAAGTGTCTTGGGCATCCTAGCAATGAGTCGTTCTCCTTCATTTTCAGTTAAGCAAGAACTTAGTTTAAAGGCTGATCCAGAATCTCTGAAGAAATGGGTTATTGCCTTTTGTATCATTAGATTTGACCTTGAACAAGGCCAGCTCATCGAAGATTGTTACCCACCCGGTGTTCTCACAAATGAAGAGGAACTTGATATTGCTTTTAGTTCTTTTCCAGATTCCATTTCCCAGCACCAGAATCGATCAAGCATTCATGATTGCATATTCTTTTTTCGCATCAGGAGGAGGACTGGTTCTCAGCGAGACAATGTGACTTCATCTGAGATTACTAAAGTTGATGATAAAGAAGTATCTTCCAAATTGACGGTGGAAAAAGTGATTAAAAGAACTAATAGTAATGGAAAAGCTTTGAAATATTTATATGGCTACGTGTTCAATAGGCAAAGACATGATGAAAGGCTAAAGAGGGGTGGGGAACAAAAGTCTGTGGTGGTACTTTCTCACAATCCTTACTCTAGTGTTTTTAGGCCTTTGTTACAGATCATGGGTCCTTTGTACTTTGACATAGGAAAAAAGGCTCTGGAGCATGTTGCTGCTTATGTTTCAATGTGGCCTGGCCCTGCACCTGGTAGGCTAATGGAGCTTCCTATTGGTAATGCCATGCTCAAAGTTAACCTGCCACCTGCTCATAGCTTGCCCATGGAAAACGGGATGTTAGAAGAGTCTGCTTCCTCTATGGCGCCTTTTCTTCCTACTAATCAGTCAATCCCACAGGGTCTTTTCCATGATTCAGATATTTTTGGTTCATTTCGGGGGATTCTGTTGCAGCTATGGTTGTTATGGGAGTTGATACTTATTGGGGAGCCTATTCTACTAATAGCACCAACTCCTCCCCAGTGTTGTGAAGCAGTTGCCAGTCTTGTTAGTTTGGTAGCACCATTGCCTTGTAACATGGATTTTAGGCCATATTTCACTATCCATGACCCAGAATTTGTACTGTTGAACTCCCTTCAACAAGGAGAAACTTTCCCCCCAATGATTTTGGGTGTGACAAATCTGTTTTTCCTTAAAGCTCTTCGTAATATTCCCCATATTGTGTCAGTCGGGAGCCCAGTTTCAAATTCCAACCGACTTTCCCTTACAAGTAGGTCTTCTACTGACAGAGTTCTAGGAAGACGAGAAGGGTTTGGTCTTCAACAGCTCTCTCTGAAGAAGTTTTCTCCTTCAAGTCTGCTAGATGCTGTTAAGTTGAGGAGAGATGGGCCTCTTTGTCTTATGACAGAACATAAGGAAGCAGTATGGAGCACTTATGCTGCTACGACCAAGCCTGACACTTCTATCTTGAACAGGCTTATTGATGCTGGGCTTTCACCTAGGGTTGAGGAGTCAATGTCAGTGGTTAACAACGAGATACTGCGACGACATTTCTTAGAGCTCACCACCAACTTTTTGGCTCCTTTTGGTCCATATTTCAGGGTGACCACACCATCTGAAGGATCTTCACCATTCTTCAACCCTCCACCTCTCCCTTCATTTAATGCTGATGAATTCCTGGCCAACTTATCAGCAAGAGGTGTGGGGAAGTTTCTATCCAAACGCATGAGATCTAATTGGCTGGACTTATACAAGTAATAAACCTTAGAATTTTGTTACTATCATTTGTCAAACTATATTTCTTCTCTCCCTCTGTCTCTCTCACTTTCTTCCTTTTGCTGTTTCTTTCCATCCGATATAGTCAATTGTACCTTCCAACTGTTTATCCTTGGGATCAATATTATTTATATTGCTTTACAGGCGTTTCTTGAGAGGACCAAATTTTTGGCCATGGTTTCATAGAAGGCGTTCAGTGGCTGAACAAGAACAACATAGATTGTGGAGGCAGGCCAGAATGAAGACTGACATAGAATATTTTATGTTGAAAATGTCTGAACTGGAAATTGTAGATTCTTTCAACACTATTGAGAGGCATCTGCAAGAAGAAATTGAGGTAAATGAAATTTTCATCAGAGACATTGTTTCCCAGAGATTTCCTCTTGCCTTTCGTTTAGTTCATTAACACTTATTGACCTATGCTTTGTGAAGAATATATTTCACTATTGTGTTTGATCTTGAGCTTTCATGTCATGTACAGTAGCACTGGTATGCAGCCAGTGAGATCTGTGATAAGTTGATTATAACTCTTCTTTGATGTTTGATTATTGATGTAAAGACATATAATTCTAATGGCAAGTTTTCCGGAAAAAATAAATCAGAAGGGATTTGAGGTTGATTTGCCATTTTGTGTGGTAGGCAGTAGGGTGTAGCACTTCTAGTGTTAAATGTATGCCACTATGTTTTTCACAGATTTATACTCTCAGTGTCTATGTGATGGAGCTTCTGGTGTTTACAGGAGTAGTTATTTATGTCCGAGACCCCCTTAAATATTGATTAGCTACTTATATTTGAGAGCAGATGGTATAAGGAAGAAGATTGGATACTTTTTTCATAGTATTTTGTTGCTGTTTGATGAAGATTTCTATTTTTGAATTTCAGTGAGTAAAGATTTCATGTACAACTGAAACTGGTTCTTTCTAATAGAATTTTCTCCAACAGGTATTTTAGGATTGGAGGTTTATGCTTTGGTTTAGAACATTTTCAGTTCCAAACAGCATATTTTGCTAAATTTGTCTGCTATGATATCTTTGTTCTCATTGCTCTCGTGAATATCACATTTCAACCTACAAATTGAGGCTGTTGTTGTTCTCTCGGAATAATCACTCAATGTTTTAAGACCATTTGAACAATCATTTCTGGTGTATGGTTATCAGTGGAGAGTAATTTCTGTTAGAGACCCCTGTTTTCTATGAATTCATATTTTCTGAATGCTTCTCTTGATTGTCATTCTTCAGTGTTTCCAGAGTAATTAACTAAGCTAACTAGTGAGGAAGAAATTATTTCAATGAGGTAATCACACCAGAATCATGCGTGTTTAATAAGGAAAGATGAACTTTATTGAGCTAGTTTGACTATATCAAGAGCTTTAGAATGCTGTTATAAAGAACCAGCTATTGTAGACTAGCAGCAGATGCGAGATGTCCAGAAAGAAAAAATGAGCTAAAGCATTTCCTTTAGCTGTCATCTATAGCTTTTGACCTTGGCAATCACGAATGTTCGTTATGAAAAATTCAAGATAGAATTGTCGCAGTCAGAAGCCTCTGCTGCAGTGCACCATCAATCTTACGTATTTCTTGCTGTTTCTATTCCAAATTAAATTCTTGCAGTCATCAAAATCTGTTTATTTAGCCAAATAAATGAAATAGATGGATGATACAAAATACAGTACCAACTAGTATGTGTTAGTTTTGTTGAGTGAAGAAATAGGAATTTTCTTGTTAAGTAGGACTTGGATCTAGTTTCTGTTGGAGTATAACTGGCTTGGAGATTTTTACATGCTTGCTTGAGGGAATTTAGATTGGATATTCTGTATTCTTGAAGTGGAACGAAGAAACCATTATTTTGTCACGGATGGTAAACTTACCATATTCATTCCCAAGTGACCTTTTCTTGGGTGAATTTTTGTGTTATACTATTGCACATCAAGAGGTCTGCTACAAGTCAGCAGCAAGAATAGGTGCTGCGGTACGTACATCAAACGGTCTAAGAAGGCAAAATGATCCTTCAATTGAAACTTTCACTATGCATATGACGTTCTTGTGTTAGGATTATATGTAGCTAAAGTTGTTAACTTCATGTCTGGTCTCTTCAACTTAACTGGTTCAAGCATTGAACTGTGGGTAGACACCAGGAAATGCCAGTTAGAATGCTTCTATGTATTGCTTATGCTGGAAGTTAGTTGTAATTTAGATGTGTGTGTTCACCCAGTTGGTGTTGCTACGTACCTGCATGTGTTACTTGAAAACTTAATAATTGAGGTGTTTTAGTAATACTATACCTATCATCTTCAGCTTCAGCATTTAGGAACAGCTACTGCAGATTCTGCAACAATATGTCAGAAACTGAAGAGAGATTTGCAGGCGGTGTTCAGCGTTCTTCCTAAAGACATGCAGCAACTTCTGATTATGAACCCAGAAAGGGCCACTCTTTTGCAAGGGAATGCAGAGTCCATAAGACTTCCTGGACGTCCAACATTACAAGTCGGCATTGCATCTTCCACTTTGCCTATATAAGATGGAAAGCTTGGATATCTGTTCTCGTGATGCTCAAGGAAATTCTTTTAGATTATTCTTTCAGAGCTGCTGCTGTGGATATCTGTTGGTGAGAGAAAACATCCTCAGTGTTACATATCTTCCTTACCATGTCCAGTGACTAAATATGCCTTATTTTCAGGGCTGACAGATGTGCAAGGATCACAAATAGTTTATAACTCAATTTTGGCCTTGACTGGCAATCCTTTTAACAAATTGGAATTTGAAAATCCTATGCAAGATTGACCTTTAAATGTTAATGATTGATAGATGAGGATTGTGATGGTCTTTGTTGTCAAAGAATACTATTAAATTGGGGCATTTCCAAATCCAAAATGGCTGTGCAGTCTTCAACGTGGTCTTTGTTTTTTATTTAAATAAATTAGTTAAAAACAGTGGAATAGGAAAACTATTGTTAGTAACATGGATTGCCAACAAGCCAAATCTTATCATGTTTAACACTTCTGATATATGCTGATAGAATATCTCATAATTCCCATTAGAATTGCTTTGTCTCATTGGTGATGGATCATCCATTGCTAGTGGTATATATTTCAGGATCAAAATTTGTAAGATGTAGGTGCTACAATTGGACTAGATTGGAATCTAAGCACAGCTATTCTCTTCTTTTTTAATCATTGAATACAAGTTTTAGTTCTTTTATCAATAATGAGAATACAAGTTGAGAAATGAGAATGACTTCTTTTTTTGTTTTTGGAACCATCCTGAACTGGTTTTAATTCATATACAACAGATTGAATATTGTAACTTCTATTTGTAAAATCTGCACCTATGGGATTGCATATTCGGTGAATCCTCGCTGTGGTTTTTCTTATAAAAGTACACAAAATGAAGTAGGAAGAAAATAAAACATAATGTAGTTTGATATTAAATTCAACATCCACAAATATTTAAAATTATTATATTGCCCACGAATTCACATTTAATTTATTAAAACTTTATCTAATTATAATATAATATAAAATAATATTAAAAGCGTTAGCAATTGGATTAACAATTTTGATTATAATATAAATTAACAGGTTATATGTACAATTTTGGTTTGGTTTGGTTTGTTTTGCTTTTTTATGACTGTAAAAAGTTTTGAACCAAGTATAAAAATGGCTAAAACAATTATTACAAAAATAATTTGTTAAGGTATAGATAAAATTGAAGTTGGGAGTAAATGGCGTGCAATGCAACGGGGTCACCTCATGTTTTGAGGCCGCGCGGGCACAAGATATGAGAATGTGACAATTGATTGAATTACACGTTTGCTAGATCAGGGTTTGTCTCTCCAAACTTTTCTACCCTCCGTCATCGCAACTGTGTGAGTGTGAGACCTAAAGTGTATATACAATGGCATAGAGAAAAAGAACAGCACAAATCTGCCCATAAAAAGTGAGTGATCCTCGTCATTTGAACTCTTTCTCACAACCATAGAGTGAGTGCCTTCCTCTCATCCTTTGTCTCATCTTTCTTTACTGTTGGGAAGATGGTTGTTGAAAGTCTCCAACAGTGAACAATGAATGGTCTTCAAGAGTGAAAATTATTCTTATGAAAATGTTACCAACAAAAGAGAGTATTTTTTCTTTCGTTTTTTTTTAATGACAAGAAAACGTTGTTGTTTTTTGTTTCTTCTCTTTCTAGAGGATGCTTTTATTTTCAAAAGGTTTAAACAAATAAACACACAAAACAAAATGCAGAGAAGAAGAAAAAGAGACTTCTTCCTCCTCTGTAACCAAAAGACACGTGGCCTTTTCAAAAGTCGCATTACGTGGCCTTTCTTAAAAGTTGCATTGAGAAAAATAGCTACTGCTTATGAAACTCAAAAGTTACGTCGTTAAACATATAAGTATAATAAGACAAAAGAGTTGTTTGTTAATTAAAAGCCACGTTTTTGTTAAAGGCCACGCGCCCAATGTATAGAGTTTCGTACTGTTCCGTTCGGTACTGGCCGGAACATTCCATACCGGCCAAAAAACGGTACCGAAATGACCTTAAAAATATCGAAGATGAATTCCGGCCGGTACCACCAGTACTGGAATTTTCCAGGGTCGTTTTGTAAAAAACAAAATTCCGAGGGACGATTTTGCAAATAAAAAAAATTTTAACCTAATTTTATCTACCCTCTTCCCCCTCCCCCCAACTGCCGACTCCTCTCTCTTCGTCTTCTTCAGTTCTTCCCTCCTCCTCGCCGTCCTGACTCTCGGAGCCTCGCCGTCTGCCTCGCCGTCCCGACTCCTCTCTCTTCGTCTTCTCCTCCTCGCCTAGCGTCGACTGCCTCGCCTCGCCTCGACTGCCGGCTTTCTCCGTCGTCCTCCTCTCGCTTGCACACCGCAGACCGTCGACTGCACATCGTGACCCACTGACCCGACGTCGACCCAGATTTTGTGAAGACCGATTGAATTTTTTGGTTTAATTTTTCATGACATTTTGACATTAATTGCTTCTGTCAGTGTGTTGGTTGTTGGATGATGATAGATTTGTGGTTAAAAATTGGAT
>JANZLH020000111.1:188977-198996 GCA_026770325.2 Erythroxylum fimbriatum
GACATTTTGATTAAAGAAAATTGTGAATATGCCATGTTATGCATTGAGCATGCTTGACATTTTGATACAATTGTATGCCATCGAATGAAACCATGGCATTTTGAGTATGAATGGATTATGTGCTTGTTTGGGCGAGAGAGGAACCGTTTCGAGTCACGTGCACGTTGACGACCTAAGCCTTCTCCCGACTGCCCTCTTGTGGACCACAAGATTTTAAATGGACTCGTTTCGTTCACGATGCAAACTCCGGTTTCATCGCTTTGTTCCACGGAACCCTCGAGCCAATTGATTGTGCATTTGCATTTGATATGTTTGCTTGAATGGGGCTACATCAATTATGTGGTTATGAACTATGCAATGTGATATGAAATGTAAATGTGAATTTTTATTGTGACGGTACTTAGATTATGAGTTTGAATTTGTATTTGATTGAAAACCAGATAATTTATGAGATTACCGTGATTTGAAATTTGTTTGTGAGGTTTTGAAAAATGGAGATTTTGAAGAAATAAGCTTTTGTTGTTTCAACTGTGGAGTTTCATAAAATGCCAATGGGTTTTGAAAATAGTTTTTGCTTATCTTTTGACTTATAAATGTGTTATCCACGAGCTGTCTAGCTCACCCACCTTTCATCCCCATCTCCAGGTATCGAGCAGGAGATTGGATGAAAGAAAGTCGACGCATTTGTTCGATTTTGCTTATTTATGTTTTGAATAATTAGGCTTTTGGGTATTGATTTGTTTATGGCTCGGAATGTCATTTTGTAAGCATTAATTCATAATGTGTATGAATTATGGATTCGTATGTTGAAATGAGTTACAAAAACTATGTATGATATTGGAATATGAATTGTGGTTGTATAGGAATATACTTGGCTTGAGTTTAGATTGGATTATGAATATGTATTTTGATTTGAGATGTATATGAATGAGATGGGTTCTAATGATGGATTTCTGGATTGAGATTTATGAAGTGTATTAGGTATAGGATTGTGTTGTGTATGCTGGGTTTCCGGACAGGAGGTCCGATGATGGTTGTTAAGGTTGGATGTGATTTTAGAAGTGTGTTTTACATTGCAGATTTTTGGGTTTTGCAAAATGCAGCCGTTATGCTGCCCGATTTTCGATAAAATTGGTATAAAGAATAGAATAATAAGAGTTTGATTAAATTGCCGAATTATGAGATGTGATAGAATTTGTAGGAATAAGTTTTGATTGAGGATAAATTCCCAAAAGGGAAAATATATGGGATTTTTGAGTAAGTTTTGAATCAAAAGAAAAAGGAATCGAGTAATCTGAGGAAAAAAAAATTATACTGGTTTTCGGATTGTTTTTGTCTTAGGGTTCCAACGCGACGCTTTGTAAGAATTTTCGTTACTGAATGTCGGACATGTGTTTCGGTTCGATTGAACCGTTTCTTTGCTTCGATTCGATTAGTTCCGCTTTGCAATCCGTTCCTTTCGATTTTGGTTGCTTTCGGTTTTCCGTTTTTCGACTTCCGTTTCCGCTTTGGTTATTTCGCTTTTCTGTTTCGCTCCGATTAGTTTCCGTTCTTTCGATATTCGATTATTTCGTTTTCCGTTTTCCGTTTCGATTCTCTGTTCTTCGCTTTGGTTCCGCTTTTCCGGTTGGGGTCCGATTTCGAGATCGGGTCCCAACATAACCAAAAAGCTTATGGCATAATTGAAAGATGTAAAGTACATCTAATGGGAAAAGGATACACACACCGGGAAGGAATTAACTATAAGAAGACATTCTCATCTGTTGTGATGTTAAACATCCGTTCAAGTAATTTTAGCATTGATGATTGGAATAGATCTTGAATTACATCAAATAGAAGTAACTATTACATTCTTAAAATGGAGAACTAGATGGAAAAATCTATATATAATAATGAATATGTTTCTTTCAAAAAGGCCAAGAGCATAAAGTGTTCAAATTATTAAATTCAATTTATAGTCTAAAGCAGTCTTCGGGTAATGGCATATTAAAGCTCATAATGTAATCATATCATATAATTTTAGTGATTAAATACATGGAATGAAAAGGAAGTGTTAAATGAGGAGTGAGAAAGGAGAAAAATTTTAAATTAGGGATTTAAATAAGATGTGAACCTAACTGAACTAAACCATATAAAATTGAGATAGTAAAATCTTAATAAAAATAGATATTTTAAGATAGTATTTTAGGTCAATTAATATATAAATATATATATTGACTTATGTCTTACAGCTGTTGGTTAATTGTAGTTTTTTATATAAATATTTAAAGGTATTCTTTATCTTATACACATTTGTTTACTTAATTGATGCCTAAGATAAAGTCCATAAGATAAATATACATTGCAAATAAAATAATGATATTTATATTACATTTATATATTATTTCTAAATTGTTCATAGTTATTATTATATTGAGGTTGGATAATAATTGTACGTAAAGACTATCTCACGTTATGTTTCTTCTTTATAAAGGAAGTAGTTGATCTTCCATACTAAAGTATAAAGATATTTAAACAAATATATGACTGATTATTAGAGAACAAGTTTATTGAAGTGACCTAACATAAGAATTTCATTTAGAACATTCCTTGTATGTTTATGAAATTTTTCCTTCTAATGGTTGAATAAGTAATTCTTTGACTTGAGATTTCCAAAGTATCTCATGTAGGGATTTTTATAGTTTGATACTATTTAAACCTATCCTAGGCAAAGATACTCAATTGATAGATATTAAATATAAAATGAACTATATAGATGTAGTTAAGAGATTAATATATGATTCATCACCCTAAAGCAGTTACAAAGTCTGTTCTACTGTTTTTGATTATTATTTAGTCAACAAATCTTTGACTAAGGTCAAATGATAATTTAAAAGTAGTTTTCAAATATTGTTAATAGAATTAACTACTAATATTTGAGAACTAATACGAATTGACTCAAATAAAATAGACATTAATTTCATATTATATATCTAATAAAAATATTGTATGATAGATTATATGAAAAAAGGATGAACGAAAAGTTTAGCCAAAATCATTTTGACTTTCCTAATATTTAGGTAGTCGTGATATGTTTCTAAACGTCAATCTTAATATATTAATATAAATTATTTAATTTAATAATTAAGGATAAATTAAAGGAGTTTAATTTATCTACTCTTAAATATGATTTATATTTTTAATTTATATCCATTATCAGCATATTTAGGAAATTAATGAGATACACAAGAGTACGGTTAGAAAGAAAAAAAATATTTTAATCAAGTCGAATTTGATTGTAAAGTTTGAGAAAATTTAATATTAAATATAAGATATTTGATGAAAAGGACTAAGTTCAAATATCAAATCTTATTTAAGCCTAGCTAATATTTAATTATAATTAATTAAAAATTTAATTAAAGGTAAAATTAGATTTTAATTACATTACTAAAAGGTTCGAGTTATATTACAGATAGATATAAGTTCTAAAGGTTCAAACATTTTTTACTTACCCTTCTCTACACCACTTGTAGAGTCTTCTCAACTACTTCGTGTAAATATTGCTAGAAGTTGAACACTTATATGATTATGTCGCTAGTGATGAACTAATTTTAGAAATATAAGAAAAACATGAAGGTACATGATAAAATATAATTTATGTTTGTGGCTTATAAAGTTCATGCATGCTGTAGAATTTAAAATGATCTTAACTTTCGAAAAATTAAATGAAACGATTTTATTCTTTTTCTATTGTATGTAAGATTAAATCATGTCCTAATTTTCTAATAATATATCATGTATATGTGTAATATAAATGACTTATATAAAAATAAAAAAAGACTAGGATACCTTTTGGTTCAGCCGGATTTTGGCCGTGCTGTGTGTTATCGTTTGGATCCATGAATCGATTAACCTCAGCGATGATCTCAACGTGATAGTACCTGCAAAACAAGGGAAGGCACGTCGGGGGTTGTGTCCCGATTAGCCTCTCCGACGATCAAGTTAGTCTTTTGGTGGTGGTAAGGCTGCCGCAAGAGCTAGAGAGCTAGGTTTTTTAGTACGTACCTTTATCCCGATGACATTATCCCTTATATATGAGATGGGCATTAGGATTAGGTCAATCATGTAGATCCCGCAGATCACGTAGGTAATGCAAATCACGTAGATCACGTAGATCTCTACTTATGCATGGGATGTTGTATACTACGCCGACGGGCTACGGAAAGCATGGACCGGGCTTGAGCCCGGACGGGCTATGGAGAGTCATACTCGTTGGGCTCAGGGCTTGCGTTATGGAGGATGGACCAATCGGCCCATGGGCTGCCTTAGCTGGATCCGGACCTGGCACAGCCGACCCGACCACCTTTAAATTTTGTTAACATTAAAGGTTAAAAAAAACATTTTTGCCCAAGTATTACCAAAATGTCAAAGTTTACTTATCTTGGTCAATAAGTTTCTCAACTTTTTCAAGTATTTATTTTCCTTGGATTCAAATGCTAAGCTTGATCGGGTTCGAGTACTATGTTCATGTTAGAGTATTCTAATTTTATACTATTTAATTTTGCCCATATATTTGTATAAATTTTATATAAATATATGGATAAAATTTAATAGAATAAGATAAAAATTTATTAATTCGAAACAAAGGATATGATTTCCACTCAACGAGAGGAACCAATTCCCACCTAACTTGCTTACAAGTACTTCAACCGTTGTAGACCGTCTTGTTCGGCATCTACTTGACGGTTCACTTAAAAGTTAAAACTCGGGAGCCTATAAAACTACACTGAAAATGGCTCTTTTCTCTATTCCTCTCTTAAAACCCTAATTAATACTCCTCTCTTTACTCTAAAGTTGCACGCTCTGCAAGTAACGATGGCGGCTTTAGATGAAGCCACTGCGAACGAAGTCCTTAGACAGGTCAATTACAATCTTCCCAACAATCATTTTCACTTGTTTTCGGCAGTAGCTTTGAAAAGAAGTTAACTTTTTCAATTTGATTCCCTTTGGTTACAGGTAGAGTTTTACTTCAGCGATAGCAATATTCCAAGGGATAATTTCCTAAGAAACACAATCAATTCTAGCGAGGATGGCAGTATCCTTTTGCTTCATTCTTGTGTGGGTGTGCTCTGAGTGTGTCTCCTATATGTATATGCATGTGTTTAGTTAAATAATGGCTTCATGTTTAATTGTGGGATTGGATTCCTTTTGTTTCTTCTTTTTCCGTTTTTTAGATTATGTAACCTTGACTGGTAATCTAGTGGTTAGCTTGGGATTGATTTGCTCGTTCAGAAAGATGAGAGGTTATTTGAAACTTGGGGATCTCAAGCCAGAAGATGTACCCGAAGATACCTTGAAGGCAGTTGCTGAGACTCTTAGGAAATCAAGTGCTCTTAAAATTTCTGAAGATGGTCAGTTTCTCGATTTAGTATTATTCTGTTCTCTATTTTACAACAACAACAACTACACCCAATAGAATTCTGTTCTCTAATTTGAAGTTCAGAATTTGACTATTGTGCTCTATTACAATATCGGGAAAATGTGAAAAGGGAATAGAGGATCTGACTTTTTGTACGGTTAGCTGATAATCTACTAGCCCTGTTCATTGACTTTAGGCTTAGTTGATGGCGTGAATTGAAAATTTTTGTAAAGTCAGGTTGGAGTATATATGCATGGTTCTTCTGTCCTTATTTTTATATTTTTCCCTCAAACCTACATCTGTTTCCATTTATGGGCACTTACACGTTATTGTTTTATCATTCTAAAAATCATTAATTATGAGTTGCATTTACTCTCGGTTTGGTTCAGTGCACACAGGCTACTAAAGCTTATAAATTGCCTTTTTGATTTGATATTTATCTGGTTTTATACGAGATCTGAAATTTGACCCACCGTGGAATAGGTTGTCCTAATGATTTTGTTTTTCATTTGCATAGAAAAGTTAATGCCTAAATTATGTGTTATTTGTATATCTGTTTCAGGAATGAAAGTCGGTCGAATTGATGCCCTGTTGAAGCCAGAAGAGGCAATTGAGCAGTTAGACATACGAACCATCGCTGCATCACCCTTGGAGCATGATGTGAAACGGGAAGCTGTGGAGGCTTTCTTTCGGCAATATGGCAAGGTTAAAGATGTTCCAACCATTTGCTGCCATAATTGTGGTTTATTTGTGGCTTTTTTTTAATTAATTATTATCCACATAAAAGAATACATAATATTGTAGTGATTTTCTTATATGATTTTAGTAGCATGTGCTTGAAAAATTTCCAGGTTACTAGTGTCAGGATGCCTCATCATGTAGCTGATAAAAGGGTATTCTGTGGTAGTGCTTTGGTTGAATTCTCGGCAGAGGAAGAAATTGATAAAGTTTTGACTCAAAGCTTGGTTTTTGGAGGTGTGCAGTTGGAGATAAGACCAAAGTAAGATTGCTTATAATTGTTTTCTTTGATATTTGTTTTAATATATTAATTTAAATAATACATACTCTTACTTATAATATTTGATGTCTCCAAAACATATATAACTAACAGTGAGTGTTCTTTTATGTTGTTATACAATACTAGATGAAACTTTTATTTTAATGATATTATAAGAGCTTAAATAAGAACTATGGTAATATTCTCTTCATCTATGTTCTTTAAGGACTTTGCCAGAGTACTTGGAAATATGAACAAAAGCAGAGCTGTAATTATTCTGTTGTTCCATGTTAGATGTGACTAAGTTGGTGTAACGATACATGGAATGAATATTCTTTCCTCACAAAATTGTTAGTATCAGCTTTAGCTTTAATTCTAATATAAGTAATCAGATATTGGAATTTGCTTCTACAGAGTTAAGTTCAAACTTTGATATACAACATGCTAATATGGCAGAAAGTGTGCCATGATTTGATTGCTTTACTAGTTGCTGTTCCAGCATTGGAGGTCCATAACAACTTTGGTGCAAAGCTGCCATAGTTAGTGTTCATGAATTAAACCGTCTAATGCTAATGTGTTTACTCAGGAAACAATTTGATGCAGAAAGAGATAAAGAAGCAGAAGAAGTTCAAAATTTCCGCTCCTTAATGGGCTCCAATCATAAGAAAAGTCCTAGTCCAGAAGAAAAGTAAGAAACTAAACATGCTTTGTGTTGTAACTAGTAAATTTCCTATATGTCTAACCCGATTTTCCTCTTGGTGCTGCTGCAGCTATCCCAAGGGTTTGATTGTGGCATTTACATTGAAAGGTATGTCAGGTGGGAATTCAGCTGAACAAAATGCTCAGGAGCCTGCCGAGAACACGAGTAATGCCAGTAAAACAGACAGTGAGCCAAATTCTTTGGAGAATACAATTGCAGAAAATGCTACTGAAGGGAATGGAGAAGCTGTAGTAGGAAATGTTAATGCTGACAAAGAAAATGTTGAGATGAATATTGAAGAGGAAAGGGATGACAATGGCTGTGAAAGTAAAGCAGGCGATAAATTATCTACTGATCCTACTGAAAACAGTGAAGAGAAAGGGGAAAAACTCAATCCTGCTGTCTGCAGAAACAATATGGATGTTGTTTTGCGTGAGGATCTGAAGGCTGTCTTTGCAAAATATGGTACTGTAAAGGTAGATGGTTTCCCCTACTCTTTTGAAAGTTCATCTATTTCCTCCTAAAGTTGATAATAACGTTTATCAAAATCAAAACTGTGTAGGTTATATACTTTATCATGAAGCTCAGATTGTATCTAATTCTTCTCCTTTTTTTAAACTAAATTTTCATTATCACTTCAAATGGGGTGAGTAGTTCTTGCTTTTTTATGTTGTTGCAGGTATTCAAGGTTGCGTCATTATCTCTTATTAAAATATCTCATATATATTTTGATCTTGTTCCAGTTCATTGATTTCAAGATTGGAGATAAGTCGGGATACATTAGGTTTGAAGCACCTGAAGCTGCTCAGAAAGCTCGTGCAGCAGCAGTCCTAGCTAAAGAAGATGGTCTGATTGTGAAAAATTTCATTGCAGCTTTAGAACCAGTGACTGGTAGGCAACAATCTCTAATGAGCTGCACTTAAGATGTTGGAGTGGGGCTTTTATGTTACGAGTACTCCTTTATCTTTTTGCCAAAGTTATTCATTTTCTGTTTCTTTAAGGTGGGTTTGTTGTCTTATTACAAAACCATGGCTGGTATAGAACTTCTTTTCATGGAAGGTCTGGATTCATTTTTGCTTGCTATTCAAGGATCAACAAATCTATTGGTTGCTTTTCCAGTACCAATGGATTCATGGAATACAGTTTAAGTAACATGTATGAGCTTATTGTATGATTATTGCAAGATGGCACCAATTTTTCACTATATTGTATTCTGATACTTGAAAATAGAAATAGCTATCTTGTTCTCATCCAAGTCTGAAGCGACAACTTTGTGTATAAGCACTTGATTACTGATCCTATTTTTATCAGTTTTGGGTGGGGGGTGAATATCTAATGGGTTTCAGCTGCATTTGGGTTCTTATATTGTCACTGATTTTTGAGTCTGTTCCTTTTTCTATCAATAGCTTATAGTAATAATTTGCAGTCCTGCATTGCAGGCTGGGCTCCAATAGAGTGCTAATCTTTTGTTTACTTATGCTGTTAGGCGAGGCAGAAAAGGCATACTGGAGCCAGCTTCGTGGTAATCAAGAAAAGCATCGGGAAAGGGGTAACCGAGGAAGGTCTGTATTGGGATATGTGTAATATATCAAAGTTTAATTTGATTTAAGTTGCTCAACGTCTTTAAGCCTCTTTAGGCTTGGAGCTCATTCACATGATGGTATAAATGTCCTAAGTTTGTTTGCATTATTTTCAGGGGAGGAAAGTTCCATAAGGGTGGCGGTAAGCATCCTCGGTCTAGAGAAAGTGATAGAAATGATTTTAGAAGAGGTCGAGCCAACAAAGCTCATAAAGTTGGAGCATCATGAGATTCAGTATTAATAGAGTAACACTTTTGGTATCAATTTTGTGACGCTTGCAGGATTCTTGTGGTCTTCCTGGTATCCGAATGAATTACATGTCTACTTCATCTTCCTAGAGATATATGTATTTATTCAGTTTGCCGTTGCAACAATACATTTAAGTTCATATACATGATTTTCACCACTCTTCACACTTTGACATTACTTTAGAATCTTGTATAGCTATGTTTTATGATTAGTCTCTTAACTTCACAAATCATCAACTTTTTCATTTGCAAAATCGGAAATCCTGTGTTTTCAAATTTTTGGATGGGAATTAGAAAAGGAAAAAAGAAATCTTTCTGTATTTCTTTTGACATTGTTTTTTCCCAAACTTTTGTTGGACTTATAGTTTATTAGGATATATATCTAGTGAGCTGTCTGGTCATGTAATGAAAGGTTGATTTCCGCCTAGCAACAAGCAGTTTTAATAGATTGATGCGAAGGGATTGGAGTAAATATGCAATGAATGTTGGTCGTTCCATCGTTCTAATGAAAAGAATCTAACAATGTCGACTGATCGTTTTGATGAAAAGATTCTAACAATGTCGACTTTCCAAGGGCTTAAGCATTCCTTTAGAAGTTGCAATCGCATTAGTTCTTATTTCTAGCATTGCGAACTATATCGTCCAATGATTATAAAGAAATTATACCTAGTGAGTAGCCGAGGCAACAGAGGTGGCCCAGAGTTGAGAAGAATATTATAAAAGGTCTTATCACAATTATTTAGGTCTGAACACAATTTAAGCTAAACTGAATCTAACAAATGGGTAATACTCATAGTTATGAACGGATCTTACCGGACCAAAATTAGTAAGGTATATTAAGTTTTGGAATCGGGTTTAAATATTGATCGATACTGGCCAGTTTCGGTTGTATTGGTCGGTATTGGCCAGTATTCAAAATATAGGTCAAATATTAGCCGATATCGGAAATTTTAAAAAATTATGGGAGTTTTTTGCAAAATTTTCAAATATTTTCAAAATCTCCTTCCCTCCCTCCTACCTCTCCTTCTCCCTTTTTTTTCCGCAAAGTTTTTAAAATAATAATTATTATTTTTATTACTAATAATAATTATAAATT
>JANZLH020000111.1:203707-215068 GCA_026770325.2 Erythroxylum fimbriatum
TTGAGTCTTCAACTGCTTCTTGAATAACTGCTTCTTGATTCTTTAAAGAAACGGTTAGTCAGTTGAGCTCTGTAACTACCTCAGACTGATACTCCCGACTTCTTTCGTCTGATTATCGTATCGTCTGCTTTTTGCTTTGTCTGTTTTTCCTCCGCATAGCTTTCGTCTGCTTTTCGTAAAGCTTCCGTCTGCTTTTTCTACTAAGCTTCCGTCTACTTTTCTACTAAGCTTCCGTCTGCTTTCCTTTCATCTTTCTTTCCGTAAAGCTTCCGTCTGCTTTTCTACTAAGCTTCTGTCTGCTTCCGTCTGCTTTTCTTTCGTCTAGCTTTCCGTAAAGCTTCCGTCTGCTTTTCTACTAAGCTTCTGTCTGCTTCCGTCTGCTTTTCTTTCGTCTAGCTTTTCGTAAAGCTTCCGTCTGCTTTTCTTTCGTCTAGCTTTCCGTAAAGCTTCCGTCTGCTTTTCCTTAAAGCTTTTGTCTTTTTTTTCTACTAAGCTTTTGTCTACTTTTTGTTCTGTCTGATTTTTGTTAAGGCAAATTCCATCTGCTGTTCTGCTCTTTGTTTGTCATCAAAATTATTCAACTCGTAAAGTCAATTTTTGACTTAACATAACACAACCCTTAACATAATGGACTACGTTAAACGCAAATATCCCCACAATTAAGCTTTTGCTTATCCTTAAGCAAACCATAACCAAAATTATAAATTTTACAACATCAATCTGTCATCAATCATAACCTGTCTATTTATACTATACATTATTATATCATGTTGAATCAAATTAACATACAATTAGAGTCAAGTGGTCCTAAAATTAATTTCCTAAGCAATATTGATAGTAATCACATCAACAATCATATTGAAATCAAAGCATATCTTTACAGCTCACTAAGATTTCAGTCAATGCACTTAAGTGTTTAGGATGAAAAATATCAAAACTCTTAATGAATGCATAATAGAATTCTTATGATAAGATTGCAATAAAATCACATCTACACCACTTACGTATAAAGTAAAAACACCAATCTAAAGGTCTTACAAGGTTATAATGGGCCTTAGGTATGGCATGATTGGGTTAATGAAAATGGTTAAATTGAAGGAAATTTACCGCACAATATATATCACGAGTTGTTTACAAGTATACATAGTTCCTTTCATTGCACAACTAATGAAACTATATGCTTATTATTTTTCTTTCCTTTTTTATGTTTTTCCCTTTCCCACAATAAACATTTAAGTACCAAAATTCAAGAAATATTGAATCTTTCACAAATTTCAAGTCTCGACAAGTAAATAATGTAATAACCTTTAATGTTCAAAACAAAAAAAAGGTCTTTAAAGAAAAATAGAATAACAATTTATAATTTGGGTTTAAAAAATGAAAAAGGCTAAGGCTCAATATGGTTATTCCTAAAGGTAGGGTGTGGTAATTTTAAAAGAAATAGGCTAAAGCAAGTTGCAAAATCCAAATGCATTCATCATATTAATGCTTCTAATTTGACAAATACGGTCTTGATATGTGTAATAAAAGCAAGTTTTAGAATTATTCTGCTAAGCATGATAACACACATGAAAGAATAACAAGATCTTTAAAATTTTGAAAATTTTGCTTTTAGGCTCAAAAACTCACAAAAAGATGGATATGTGTGTAAATAATATGTAATTTCATTCAACTTGAATATTTCAATGATTACGAAAATATATCTTAGAAAACTAATTTTATTCTAGCCATCATTCTTTTATACAACAATTCAATCAATATTCAACAAGGAACTATAGTATTCATGGACATATTTCAACCAACTCAAGATATCAATTCATAAAATTTATAACTAGGATTAAAATAAGCTTAAGAAATCAATTAAAGATTCATTAAACGTATCCCCACACTTAAAGTTGTACATTGTCCTCAATGTACATAATATAAACATGTATAATAAGTGAGACGGTTAAGTTGGTACTTTCTTGAATATGACAATTTCTAATTTGGATATGGTAAATGGATATTTGATTATATTTTGCCACCCATATTTGATATATTTTACTTTATCATATATTTGGTATTTAGTTTGCTTTAAGTGTGTTTGCATGTGATAATTGCCTTCATCGACTTAAAAGAGAAGAATTTAGACGAAAAGTGGTGTAAACAAAAAAAATAGCAATCTGGAAGGAGTGCACGGGAGTGTAATTTTAGGCAATTTTAGACATTCACAATCTAATACACGGTCATGTACTAGACCGTGTATGTCCTAGAAACCCTAGTTTTTAATATAAAAAGATGTTTTCAATGAATAATGAAAAAGGGAGACTTTGGGAGGCAATTTCCATATGCTGAGAACATCTAGAAGGGGCAATTTTGGTCCAAAGAAGCTGAAAACATGAAGAAATCATTGACAGATCGATCAGAATTCATGATCAAGCCTCTATATCACAAGAACATTTGATAGAAGACAATCATGGAGATTTACAATTATGATTCCATTTTTTTGATTCATTTTTCTTTCATTGTATATTTGATTTCATATTTGATCACGTATAACTAAACATCTAGTTAGTATTTATGTTAGATGAACCTTATGTTAATACTTTGATACAATTTGATTCCTTTATCAGTGCAATTGGTTTGATGGATTGTTGTGATCTGATTACATGTTTTATTGATAACATGATTTCATACGTAGAAATTGAGAAATCCTAGTATGAATTTATTTACCGTAATTAGAAAGAGTTAATTGCAACCTTAGAGATAGGATGACATAAATCGTCTAGATTAGGATTAAACCTAATAGAAAGACTTATAAATCGGTAACACAATCATATAAGACTTAACCTGAGTAATTTAGATAGACGCCATAGGATTAGTTGGTAGTAGAATCAAGGTCAACTACTAGCATACCATAGAAGTCTCCACAGTCAAATTAATTAACAAACAATTGCATGCTAAAAGATCAATCTATTAAGGTTTTAGGGGAACTCGAGCCTAGATACTAATTTCTGATAGCGATAGTATTCTAAGTGAATTTCACTATCTTTGTGTTCATTATTTTTTCCTATTTCTTTAATTTTTTTAGTTTTTATTTTCGCTTTATTAAAAATATATAATCAATTCTTAGGCTAGATAATAAGGGAAAGGTAAGTACTACTATTCATACTCTTCGAAGGATCAACTCGTACTTGCTAATACTAGCTACAACTATGTCATGCACTTACGGTTTATTGCAATATTAACCAACTCATATGAAATAAGTAAATCAAGTTCTTGGAATCGTTGTTAAGGACTTTTATATTAGGAAAGCTTGAATGCTATTGCTCTAGTCATTTTTATTTTATTTTGTTTTATTTGTGATTTTATTTTATTTTTGCTTTGAATTTGTTTTTTTATTTATTTTATTGTATCTTATTCAATTTGTTGTTTATTAATTTAATAATACTTTCAATTTCTCTACTTAATCTTAAGTTTGTGGTTTGTTGTAGGAATTACGATTCATTGTCATAGTCACAACTCACAATAAAAGGATGGAGCATACAAGACTTTTGTGGGAGTCAAAATATGTCTTTGCGATCTATATCACCACTATATTGGAGAGTGGTGTTCTTGCATATTATCAGAAGTGTAACCCATTGATCCGCGGTTTGTCTTTGGGTTATTCCCTTGGGAACCAAATAAAAAATTTAATTCCACGGATTGCAATATAGAGTGCAACCAAAGGTCGTCTCACTTAATCGGAACCTAGCTCAAATGATCTAAGCTAGCCTAATTGTCAAAAAATGCAAACTAAATTGTTTAAAAGGGGGGGTTTTGGATCATTGATAAAACTTAACTAAATTGAACTAATTGAAAGAAGAGTGTATTAAAGGTGTTTTTAGATTTTTGGGAAAGAAAATAAAAAACTTAAATGATGATAAAATTGATAAAATCTCCTTGAAAATGAGCTTTGGCTATTATAGTTCGAAACAAATCTTTTTGGGAGGAAAAATCACTAAGTTTTCGAATGATGAACATTAAAGAACTCTTTAAGTCCAAGGTTTTAATCACTGAACTCCATTTCTTAAAACCTTTTTAAATGCATCTTAGTGTATGTTAATGGATAAGCTAATGCAAGTGGTCAATTTGGATCAAGCATAATCTCAATATCAAACACAACTATGTAGATAAAAGAGAATTAACACAATCACCAAAAAGACATATATGAGACTTCATATATTAAAGTTCCAAGTTCGACATAAACAAATCCATAATACAATACATTGTTCAACACTTGACTAAACTATAATCAAGAAAATCTAACTACAAGGCATAAATCCTAACTTAGGAGTTCATAACATTGTAGTAAAACACGACAATATAAAAACTACTCCCCTTTGAAGCCCATCGAACTCAAGCCATCGCTACATCTTTAAGAGAAAATGGTGCTTAGCCAAGCATCACTTTAGGAACCCTCACAACTGTAAGCATACCAATAGCATCCATGACAGCCGCAGCAAATGATGAAGGCGACGATGAAAAGTGGATAGAATTAATGGATGAAGGTCAAGAGTGAGAGAGATGAGAGGTGTGAGTGACGGTTGTGGATGTCGAGAGTTTTTTCTATCTCTTGGTGATGATTTTTGTAACCTAATTTAGTAGGTTTTTAAATGATGGATCCATGGGTCGGTTCAAACATTGAGGGATTTTGCTAAATATGGTCTGAGTTTTCGACATTTCGCTGCGACAACAGATAAGTTCATCGCAACATACTTTTCCCAAAAGATTTTTTCTCTTTGCTGGATTCTTCCCTGCGGCAAACTTTTCCTGAAAGGTCAGACCGAATTCTTCATATATTGCAGTGGTGGCAGGTCTGCTTTGTTGCGACGAAAGTCCTTTAGCGCATTTGCTCTTGTTGGCTTCATTTTAGCACATTGACTCCCTTCTACTTGAGATTCCTACAATCAATAATAGCAATTAGTAGTATCAATTATTCTCAGAAAAAATTAATAGTGCAATTAATATCAAATTGTAACAATTTTTACTCTCAAATTGCATAAAATACAAGTACACACTCAAGGATTAATTTAAGCACAAAATCAAGAATTAGGAGTCAAAAAGTATATTAACAAATATGAAAGTCGCCAATTTATATAGTAAACTTGGGCTCAATCAGCGCTCATATTCCCTCACCGTCATTTCCCTCTGCGTGAGACTTAGAAATTCTCTCAGCTTCTACTGAATATACACCTCAGAAAGGTACTTCTTCTTAAACACTGCTAAGGAATCCTTTCATGTGAGAACTGGCGGTCTCATCTGACTCCCCGGCATGCTCTCTCACCATTGCAAAGCATCTCCCTGAAGCAAACTAGAAGCATAGACAACCTTCTCCTCATCCTCGCAGTTCATCTAATCCAATATCCTCTCGGTCTTTCTCATCCAAGTCTCGGCTTCTTCTGGATCCGTGGTCCCATAAAAATCCACTGCCCCATACTTCCTGAGCTTGTCAAACTGCTTCCCCTTCTTAACTAGGGTCGGAGTAGAAGATTGCGGCATTTGGCCCATGACCTGAGCAAATGCCTAAAACATCCTCGGATCCAATGGAGCAGGCACTTTCTCCTATGGAGGAGGAGACTCCCGCGTCTTTGATCGATCACTACTAGGCCCTATAGAAGCCTCAGCATTCCTTGGAGCTATAGACTCATCAGTACTCTCCTCCCTTAGCGAAGAGTCAGGTGCAATCGATCCTTGCAATACTCCTCGTGTTCTTCTACTGCATCATCCCACTACCATAAGGCAAATACCCAAATACCCAAAAGAAATTCAAGTACATACCCTATGATAATGGTATGCTGGAGTAAAAGCAAACCCAACTTACACATGGCCTTATCTAACATACTCAAAAGTCACTAACTTTTAAAACCATTGATTGCATTCATTCACAATTCTTACACTGTTTCTATTATACAAATATGTTCAAAATCTCTTACAGGTTTTAACAAAACTACAAAATAAAATGCTGCAGCACTTATGGTCTCAGTTGACAGATCTTTGAGCCATTTCTCTATCCAAAAGATTTCTTAAGTCCTGACTAAGGAACTAGGTCTCCTGTCTCATACCTGAAAAGCCATATTGCAATTTTTGATTAGTTTTTCGAACTCAATGAATGAACCGTCATTGATGATTTCACCGGATCACATACACACATCACATTATTACACAAAAATTCATTCTAACATACATTTATTATTCAGACACTCACATAACATGAAATAACATATGGTCACTCATTTCAGCTTTACAAATCATTCAAAGAAATTCAAATTTATATGAAGGCTATATGCATGAGACTTACATTCCTTCTTATTTTTTTGACCGAGTGCCTATCACAAATTTATACAAATACTGGCCCATAAGGCTCAGTCAGAACAGAATCATGGAGCATAACTCTACGTGCAGAATCAGAAATCACAGAGCAAAGCTCTATGCAGAAGCGCTTCAAATTGGCTACTCAAGTCACAACGCCTTTATATAAACATGCATTTTATAACATGCATCAAATACATATATGTCATGTATCACAACCACTTATGATGCTCAAACAAAGCTCATAATCATTGGACCTAAGTCCGGCATTCAACTTTCGTTGAGAATCAAATGTCATTCAGAAATTTATATCAAATCAAAGCACTTCCAATACATGTCTAACTATTAAACTCCTCGGGCTTCAAGTTCGGAATTCAGAAATAATTCACAACAATTCAGTAATATGGAGGTTTAACAAATCAAATCAATTACAAACACATCAATCCTAAGAAATCATCTAGGTTAACTCACAGTACGCTCCAAAATGCTATTGCCTGGATGGACCGGCAATGTCTCACTGGCGTCCGAAATGCTCCTCTATAACATACCAAAATACATTTACAAATATTACATTTTTTGTACAATTGCATAAGTATTCCGTAATGCACATCTACTTATATGAAATATGCACAATGTATGTTCAATGACAATTCCGGGGTACTTTATTGAGATCCTTATGATCAAATCATTCAGATATCAAAGATCTCATTAATACTATGTGTACTTATAATTTGAACTATAATAAAGCAATGTCAAAACGATTTCATAACTTCATTGACTACTTCAGATTTTTCTTCTAATACATATACGGGTCAACTTTACATACTAAATCTGATAAGGTAATGGCACAATTAGGCAACACTTCCTTCTATAAAGTTATTTTCCAATGTCTTACGCTTCTATTAACACCAAAATCACTCAATTTGGTTCAGAAATTTGGAAGATATGCCTCAAACATTCTCGGGTTGTTCATGTCCAAAAATAGTGTACTATGCACCTTCCATCCAAAAATTCAACATCTTAGAGACTGAATCATAATTCAACTTCTTGAGACAATCTGTATGTCTATATCTCTAGTTTACTCCAAATCAAAAATCATCTCATTTGAAATCCTATAGTTCCAGATATAATCAAAATACAGGAGCATGTTCAGTACAATATTCAGTTCATGCTCGTCCAACCGATACCCTTACTTTAATTAGATTAATCTTTTTTGAGTCAAAACCAAAAGCTATAATTTATGTGGAGAGATAGAGAAATGTGTTAGGAATCCAATGCTTCAAAATTTTGGTCATTTTGAGGTCGGACGACAAAGCTATGGTTGAAAGAATCAAACAAGGTTCTGTCCACATAAGACGAAGCAAAAAGTAGACGATAGCAAAAAATAGACAATAGCAAGAAGCAGACAAAGCAAAAACTAGACGAAGCAAAAACCAGATGAAACAAAGAGCAAACGATAGCAAAGAGCAGACGAAACAAAGAGCAGACGATAGCAAAGAGCAGACGAAACAAAGAGCAGACGATAATCAAGAGAAGACGAACCAAATAGCAAACGATAGCAAAGAGCAGACGAAACACAGAAGCAGACGATAGCAAAGAGAAGACGAAACAAAGAAGTAGACAAAGCAAAAGGCAGACGAATCAAAGTCAACTTAAGACGATACAACTCTTAAAATGATATGACATCATCACAGACGATACGTCTCTACAGACGATACAGATGGTCAACTTCAGATAAAGAAATAGTCAACCTAAGATGATACAGATGGTCAACTTAAGACTACATAAAAGTCAACCAAAGATGATACAGATGGTCAACTTTAGACGAAGCAGAAGTTAACCTAAGACGATACAGATGGTCAACTTAAGACGAAGCAGAAATCAACCTAAGACGATACTTCTTCACAGACGATACCATCTATACTTAACTCAAAGCCTTTTTCTTGAACAACTCTAAGTTTTCATCAACTCACGTATAAACACCTATATTTTCATACATATATGCAAAGTGAAGAAATAGAGCATGTTTCACTTTTCCAAACTTTAATCTTCTATACTAACCCTATAAACCATTTCACTGCTGCTTCAACTCCAAGAACCATTTCCACAACATCTGATCACTAACAATTTATCAAAAATCAAATAACACCCTATCCATAATTTTCATCCCCTTAACACATTGTTCAAGAATATAAATGTACATAAATGCCATGATCATGCACTCACAATAAATTCATCAACTTTATTTCAAAAATCCATAACTCTAACAATTTTATTCACTACTTACTTGATGAAGACTCCAAAAGTTTCAACTATCTTCAAGCCCTAACTCCATACAAAATACGTAATCCACTGTGAACATTAACCATCTTCTAGTTTTTCTTAAGGCAGAAGAAACAATTTACAAGGTGAGATTGGTTTAGGAAAAGAGAAAAACACAAAAATCTCTTAGAAGGTGTTTGATGAAAAGCTTTGTGTATGGAAAGAAATTCGGAGAAGATGATAACCAGGAAAGAACTTAGGAAAAGAATAAACCCCTTTTTAACTTCAGATAACTCAAACTTACTTCTGACAAATAATAAAGGCAACTTTACACTTGTTACTTTTCCTAAGGTCCAACTCTAACTAAGTTTCTTTTGAACTAAACTCTTTAACTCCCATCTTTACGATCCAACTATCTCCAAATATCTTTTGATTTCTCGTTTCCCTATTTTCCACAGTACTCTATAAATTTCGAAAGTAAATCCAAAATTCACAAATGCAATATTTCTACTAATCAATAATATTTCCAATATAAATAAATTCCAAATTCACAAATTTCCTAAAAATCACAATTCAATACAATTCTACCCGGAATCATTCATGAATGCATGTACAATTATTTTTATCCTTAACATGGGCAACGGGATGTTATAACTCTCCCCTCTCAACAAAAATTTCGTCTTCAAAATTATTATCTAACTGATAAAAATGTAGGGGTATTAATTTCTCACATGATTATCCGTTTCCCTTGTGGCTACCTCATGAGGTAGATGCTAGATGCGGTGTGATAGATGAATATGTAGATCCTAGATCTACTAATGAATATACATCAAAGTGAAACATTATTCACTACACCTACCACATCTGGAGAGTTCGGCACTTCCTGTGTGGTGATAGCATAGACCCTGGCTTGAGGTTATGGCTGGTTACTCCGCACCTCAGTCCTGACACTGGGCCCTGCTAACTGAGTTTTACCTCTACCTCTACCTCTACCTCTCTGTGCAGGTCTGCCAACTCCACTCTGCTGAGCCGAAGTCTCAGTCATATCTCCTCCTCTAGCTTCAGACTGTGATCCCGGCATCTCTGGACAATCTCTGATATGATGCTCATAAGAGCCACATCGAAAACAAGCTCCAGTTTCTCTCTAACATTCACCACCGTGCCTTTTTCCACAGTACTCACACTCAGGCAGTTGTTGAGACTAGTTGGAGGACATTTGTCCACTACCTCTCCTAGTCTGGACAAATTTACTTCTTGAATAGGATCCGGATTGTCTCTATCTAGTCTAGAATCGAGACAATATGTTCTGATGTTTCCTAAAACTTCTGTCAAAATCAATTTGAATTTCATCCTGCCTCTTACCTCTATCTTCCTGTTTACTCTTTCCTTGACCATCCTTCAACAACTGTTCAATTCTGATTGAGGCTGCCTGAAGTTCCGTAAAACTACCCAAATTAAAAATGGCAAGCCTCGTTCTGATCTCCATATTCAAACCATCCTCAAATCGTCTACATTTATCTTCTTCGGTTGGAATCAGTGCAGTTGCATACCCCATGAGCTTATCGAATTTTATTTCATACTCCGCTACTGAGAGCCTGCGCCTGCCTTGCTTCAAATCCATAAACTCTTTGATTTTCCTATCCATATAAATCTTTGGCATGTAGTTCTCTCGGAACGCCCTTAGAAAATCCTCCCAGGTTAAGTTACAAGGTCTAGTGGTTCTGCCCGGAACAGTTTTCCACCACTGATATGCAGGACCTTGTAGTAGTGAGACTGCAAAATCAAATCTGTCCTCTGCTTCACAGTCTATCTGATCGAACACTCTTTCCATTCTCTCTAACCACCCTTCTACTTCAGCTGGGTCTGTACTTCCATAGAAGTCTACACTCCCTTGCTTTCTCAGCTTATCATATCTTCTTTCTCGCCTTACGGGAATTCTCAGAGGCATTTGAGCAAACTTAGGTACAGGAGACTCTAAATTGACTCCTACAGACTCCATGTCAACTAACTCTCCAATTTGATCTCTTATGGAAGGCGACCTATAACAAATAAAAGTTGTGATTACTGTCGGAATATCTCACTAATTATCATATCCCAACTCATATTTGTCCCTAAAGATGCCAAATCATGCTCTGATACCAAAAATGTAACATCCCATTACCATAGGGTACATACCCAAATACTCAGGAACATTCAAGTACATATCCTATGACAATGACATGTTAAAGCAAAAACAAATCCAATTCACACATGGCATCAACTAACATCATTTGAAAGTCATCAAAATTTTAAACCATTCATTGCATTTATCCACAAAATTTATACTGTTTCCTTAAGACAAATATTTACATAGCCTCGTACAGGTTCTAACAAAAACTACAAAATACAAGACACAACACTTTTGGGGCCAGCTGACAGACTTCTGAGACATAACAAAATCCAAAGGGGTCCTTTAGCCTTGTCTAAAGAAACTAGGTCTCCTATCTCGTACCTGAAAAGCCACGTCGCAATTTTTATGAGTTTTGCGAACTCAATGAGTAAACCATTATTGATGATTTCACCGGTTCACATACACATAATACACATTTCACAGACACTCATTCAGATCATAAACACATTCCAGATGTTCACACAATATGGTATATCATAAGATCACACAGTTCACATTACTAAGGATAACAAATAAATCACATTAATTTATCACTCATTCAGCTTTGCAAACCATCCAATAAATTTCAATCTTATAATGTTATATGCATGAGACTCACA
>JANZLH020000111.1:242310-256548 GCA_026770325.2 Erythroxylum fimbriatum
TATATATGTAATTTTCATACTTATTTAATGAATTATTATTTTATATTTTCAATGGGCCTCAAGGAATTTTTTTAAAATTATTATCTTATGCATTTAGCGAGGTTATTATTTTATCCCATTGGCCCAAGTCGAGACCGGAGAAAATTATTATTTAATCGAGGTTATTAATTTATCGAATATTCATTTATCGAGGTTTTACTATACACGTATTACTTTGGGTTGCTTCTTAATACTTAATTATGAATACTGTTCCAATACATTACTGTACACAGGATCAGGATCAATACCGTCCGGCTGCACAACAGATGTGGACGTTTATTTGAACTGGTTGTGTAATCTTACATTTGATGTCAGTTTTGGTCTCAACAGTTTCGCCATTGGAGATTGTCTCGCCAACGTACTTCTGGTATTATCCTAGCTCGTGGTTGCTTTGTCTCAACTCTTACCTATGTATAGTAGTTAATATTCTCGAAATCAGAAGTAGTGAGTTAGCTAACGATAATAAGCTGTGCATATATGTATAGGAAATGTTTGGAATGAACCATAACGATGATCATGACCAATACGGTGGAGAACGGCACTGCATTCTTGTGGCTGCCAGTAACCCTTTTGGCTCGACGGTTCTGCAGAGAACAGGTTCCGGTATCGGAACCAAACGGAAGAGGACTGATGCAGAATCCATGGCTGAGTATTGTCGGAAGGTGGTATATATGCTTTTTGTAGTTATAAGCTGAAAGATAGCAATTAGTTTTACGTAGTTCTTAGATGTGTATTTCGTCAACTTACGATCATATGTTTTATTCTCTGTTAGCAGCTTGGCGTATCCCTTTCCGTAATTTCCCCGATTGACATTCCCACATTCAAGAAGATATATTGCGCGGTAAATGCAAATATTCTTTTTAGAATAATAATGCAGGTACTTCAAACTTTTACCTTTATCAATAAGTTTTACAAATGGTTATGTCAAATTTAAAGCTATTAGTCTGATTCTTTCTAGGTTCTTAGCTGGCATATGTATCGAAGCAATGGACATGGAGTCCATCTCTGCAAATGTTTAGTCTGTTTCATAGTCATGGTTGCCTTAGTTTCATAAGCAAGACTAAAGTCTGTTTGTATTTTGAAGGCAAATCCAAATTCTCCTGTAAAGAACTTCAAAAGCAACCTGAACCCAGACTTCGTTGTCCTGTTGTCAGAAAAGTTTGTGCAGGCTCGTGATGCTCTCAAAGAGGAAGAACCAACGAAGAACAATCTTTCAGGTTAGGGCGCACCAGATAGGTCAAGTTTATCATCTACCTACCTACTTCCTTCAGAGATTTCGGAAAGCCACGGAAATCCTCCAAAAATTGGTTCTATATTTGTTGTCTTCTATGTTTTGTTTGTAATGCAAAAAAGAAGAGTTCAAAGTTTCAAATAATATATTAGCTAATCCCCTCCACAGTTTTGTCCTTACTTTATATTTTTTTCTGACATGCCTAATGCAAAAAAAATTTAAAATAAAACGTGCATAACCTGTCAAAGTTTCTGGGTATCTATGTTATATCGTGGCAAAAATGAGTTACTACGTCCCAGTGTCTACCTTACAATGTCTACAGAATATGATATAAATTTTGTGTCCCATATCAAATCCTGGCTTCTTAACTTTTGCTTCTTTCTCTCATTTCTGTTTCAAAAATATTCTTTTCTCTTCATCAAAGTTGCTAATCTAAACATAAGTGCTTTAAAACACCACGCTGACAGGTTTTATCCTTTGATCAAGTAGCTAGAGGTCTAACTGAGACTCTCTTTTTCTTATCTTTTTCCCCTTATTCTTCATCTTCCTCTGACCAACCATATTTACCATTTAAGTTGACGAGCTTCAGACAAGCTTTCAATTGGGCTGAACTTTACAGAAATGCCTTAGTATACTCTGATATAACTCTGGTTAGCTCATAGATAGGAGATGAGATCCAACTGCTCGTAATAGCCTCTGCACCATATTTTCATTTGTTCATATTTCTACTTGTTTATTATTGCAGTGGCAATATCATTGTTGCTATTTTCTTATCTGTCCTTCTTGAGATGAAATTATTTGCTAATGTTTGTTTCATTGCTCTAGCTCATCATCAGTTGCTGTTTTTCCAGAGCTAAAGACTGCCCCTCTTAACGAAATTGCTGAGGATTTTTTTTCAAGTAATATGAGTGCTGCCACAGATTTCATTACAGAACTGGATCTGGTACAACAATTGTGCATTTTATCTTATGCTTTTCCAAAGTTTTCTACTCTTCTTTTTTGTTAGGGGATATGAGACAACCTAGAACGTTCAAAGTACTTTACCTTCTCGCCACACTTTTCTAATGATCCTTTTTTTTTTTTCTGTTTTCTGTATGTTATATTGTGTTTATTTCTGAAGCAGGGAGTACCTTATATAGGCACTCCACCGCCTGAAGACAGCTGCAGCTGTCTTTTTCCCTTCTTTTCAACAACTGCTGCATTTGTTGAAATCAACAAATGCTGCATGCGGCTTCAATAAAAGCAATTGGGGCTTGGACTGCCGCAATGTTGGAATGGAGTTCTTCCATATGAGAGGGACCCATCTCTAACGGTGCTTTCCAGTTTAACATCTATAATTCTTTTTAACTTTTAGTGTAAGGGTTTAAAGTTAAAATCTTTTAATTGCTTGCAGCCTGATCTACCACCACTGTCTTATGATCCCTCCCAGTTTCTATCAACAAGTATTCCATGTTCGCTAACATTTTCAGAGGACTTTATTTTTCAAGAAATGAACGGCTTTGGGAACACAGATAAGTCCTGGTTACCTGAATTGGAACCAATTGTTAGTCTTTCAGATCCTCTCATTGTATCTCCAAGGGTTATGGTAAGTCCTCATAGTAAAGTACTTCCACTGAAAGATTCCATGGGTGGAACTCAACGCAATGTGGTGGAGTATCCAACTCAGAAAACATCTATGGAACATCAAACAGAAAATGAGATCACATTTCGACAAGTAGTTGATTCAGAGCCACATTTTGCTCATGAAGTCCCACAAAAACAAAACAATAGACCACTTTCTACTTCCAATTCTAGTGCCTCCGTGATGAAGATACCTTCAGAGTCTTCAGCATTAATCCAAAGAAAAGGTAAGCACAAAAAAGTGACTCATCAAAGAAAGGAGTCTACATCGCCTGTGACGCCACCAAAAATGCCTTCGCGGATGTTACCAGGCAATCCAACTAGCTTGATGAATGATTTATTTGGAAAGCTAGAAAATACACGGGCTATCGGACTCCAGGAAATGCATTCAACTCATGGTCGTGCGACGCCCTCTGCAGTTCACCAATCAGAGCCATCTGCGGGAAGTCTGAATACAATTTCTACTGCTTCTTCAAGAGGCAGCTCAGGTCAAACTGGTCAGTCCATTACTCCGCAACATTTTGCTAAAATTCAATGTCCAACTGGCCAAGGGAATTTTCCAGGAGCATATCCTGCAAAAGAAGGATCCAGTCATAACTGGAGCCCAATGACTAGCTTTTTTCTTTCAAAGCTAATGTCTGACATGGGTATGCCAGCTCCAATGCGTCAAATGCATCCAATTCTTCCTCGACGAATTGAAAGTACTTCAGCTTTTGGTAAGCAAATGCCACCAGAAGTAGATGAGACAATGAGATCCTTCTTTGCCCGTGATGGCCAGCATTTCAATGTACAAGAGCATAACAGATACGTGAAAGCATGGGAGGTTAGCCCATACAAAGCTTACGCTTTTTCCTGAAGGAAGCTTGGTCTATTTCTTTGCTCTTTTATAAGTCTCCCTTCTTTGTAACGACTCAACGGTTTGAAGTTGGAAGGTCAGAGCTTTTATACTCTCGTGTGGATTTCATTTCGCTTTGTTTTCAGGGGTCAATTGTATCTGGATTTATGAGTGAGAAACGTGCCGTTATCACTACAGTTGTGGTAAGTTTTCTTACTCAAAATTGAAGGGACATTATAATTTATACCTCCTTCTGCCTATATCAATACAAATACCAGAGTTGTTTCTGAACCCAAATTAATCATTTCCGTTGAACAATAAGATGTCAGTCTGCATTTTAACATGCTGGTTTTAGGAAACCAAAAATTAGTAATTAACCTGCCATCCACTGAATGATTTCTCAATTCAACAACCACAATCTGAATAGGCTGCTCTTAATTCTTGGAAAAAAAAACAGGCTTACAGATTGGCACCAACACCAGAGTGGTAAGTTCATCATCAATATGCTCAGAATTTTTTTTTATCTTTTCATTATCATGTTCTTTTTTCATTTTTCAACCTTACCTATTCCAATTCAAGGTATGCTTTTAAATTCCAAGGTATGTATTCAAGGAATACAAAGCGCAGAAAAATGCCCATTCGTATTATCTTTCTTTTCGACCATTCTATTCTCTTCACTGTCCAAGGTAGCTTGTTTCTTTATCTTAGCATTACCTCCGACTGGCCAGGAGCACTGCATCTCGGACGTCTTCTATGTCAGAACTACTTTGATAATATGTAATGAATCTGAATTCCTTTTAAAACTTGTTGGTATGTATAGTACTATATTTCATATGCATTTCTCCGTTAATCACTACCTGCTTTTTCTGACACAGCTCAAAGATAGGGAGCAAAAATTACCTGGTTTTCGAAGCTTCCAATACTCACGCCATACTGGAACATCTGAAGACAAGGAAGCTTGTATGTGACTGTCATTCGTTCATGTATATTCTATGTTGGCTTTTCAGAGATCATAATCAGCTATCTAAGTTTTCTAGCACTGATATCTTACAAGTTCCATAATAGCGTAATTTAATAAATTAAATGGATATGATCAGTGCTCCAATATCAAGCTGCCCTCACAGACAATGATATTTTCTCCAACAAGAAAACGGTGTTTCTTCATTGGAACAGTTTTCTCTGGGGTATGTAACCCTCATTTTCACTTGATTGTACAAGTGCACGCAATTACAATCTAGAAATAATCTGACGTCACAGAAGTTTTTGGTGTTTTCTGTTGACAGGTTTATCCCATATACAGGACCAAAACACGTAATTCCAATTGCCAGCAGTCTGATGCAGTACCTGACCAAGAGCCATCAAATTGAGCAAAAAGTTACGAGCCCCCTTGGGCACAGTATTGCTCACTCCCGGAAGCTCAGGGGAAAGAACTGTTGTTGTTATCTATTGAACATAGGTTCTTTTTAGATCAATTCCAGTGGGGAACTGATGAACTGCTCAGCAAGAAAAGAAAATGAAGAAGCTCATAGAAAAGCAAAGAATAGATCCGAGAGAGATTTAGAGTATGTTGTGTAATCAGAGTATTTCTATTGAATACTCTATTGAATGTGTGTGTATATCTTTCAACATCTGATATCACTCTTTTATACACCTTTAACTGCTAATTGTCATTAACAGAAAAAACTAACTAACTAACCGCTAGCTACATTACAAACTGAGCTAAGTTACTTCAGCTACAAGTAACTTTCACTATGTATCTATTTTTCTGAGTCATTATTGCTTCATTCTCCTCCTTGACTCAGAGCCTTCGGTTTCACTCCAATCAATTCTCTAAGATATTCAAATCTAGAGACATAAAATGCTTTAGTAAATAGATCAGCCATCTGCTCTTTTGTTTGCACATATATCAGCTTCACTTCACCATCCTGCTATACATCAAGTAATAATATCTGAGTTTAAAGTGTTTAGTCCTTCCATGAAACACTGGATTCATCGAAATGGCAATGGCTGTTTGATTGTCAACATACATCAGTGTAGGATCATTAATAGTCACCTGCAAATCTAGGAGTAATTTCTTAACCCAGACAACTTGTTTTGCTGCAGAAGTAGTTGCAACTAGCTCAGCTTCTGTAGTAGACAAAGCCACCACTTCTTGCTTCTTCGAACTCCACGAAAAACAAGCTGATCCAAGAGTGAAACAAAATCCAGAAGTGCTCTTCATGTCTTCCGAAGAACCACCCCAATCACTATCCACGTAGCACTTCAGATCACATGCTCCAGCCTTCTCATATAGCAAACCATAATTCAAAGTACCTCTAAGATATCTCAAGACTCTCTTTATAGCAATCAAGTGTGATTTCCCTGGATTGCTCATGAATCGAGAAAGCACACTCACAGCAAATTGCACATCAGGTCTAGTAGCATGAGACATCCAATCATACTTTTAAACCTTCTGCTATCAATCTCCTCACTCTCAACTTTCTGCAACCTCTGTTTTGGACACGTAGGAGTTGAAACTGGTTTACACTGATCCATTTGAAACCTTTTAAGCACGTCACTTATGTACTTTTTCTGGCATACAAAGATCTGCGCCTTCCTTTGAATCATCTCCATGCCTAGAAAATACTTCATTAGGCCAAGATCTGTCATTTCGAATGTATTACTGAACTGAAGCTTCAAGTCTCTAGTTTAAACACTTGAACTTCCAGTTAAAAGCAAGTCATCTACATAAACAAAAACCACAGATACATGACCTTCTTAAACACTAACATAAAGTGTGGGTTCACTGCTACTTCTCTGGAAACAAATTTGCAGTAGAAAGCTGTCCATCTTCGAGTACCAACATCTTAGTGCTTGCTTCAACCCGTATAAGGCTTTGTTCAGCTTATACACTTTATCTTCTTGTCCATTAATCATGAAACCTTCTGGTTGATCTATATAAATCTCCTTTTATAGTTCTCCATTCAACAAAGCAGACTTAACATCCATTTGATGTACCTCCCATTTCTTTTCTGCAGCTATAGCCAAGATCAATCTTATTGTCTCAAGCCTTGCCACTGGTGCAAAGGTTTCACTGAAATCTACACCTTCAATTTGTGCATACCCCTTTTCCACTAGTCGAGCTTTATATCTACTGATATAACCATCTGGATTCAGTTTCAGTTTGAACACCCACCTAAGACCAATTACTTTCCTTTTGGTCGGTCTCTTAATAAGTGTCTAGGTTCTGTTCTTATGGATTATTTCCAACTCCTCCTGCATCGCATTTTTCCACTTCTCATCATTTAAAGCCTCCTGCCTATGAGAGGGCTCATATACTGCAGCATTGCTCCTCTCATAAATGTCTACTAAGCTTCTTGTTCCTCTCACAGAAACATGATCAATATCCTCTTCTTGGTGCTCAACACCATTCTCATCTTCAGAAGCTTCATCATCAAACATAGAGGAATCAGTGAGATCCATACCTCTATAGTACTTAACAGGTTGCTCACTATCCTTTGTAATTGGTTCTTGTTCTTTCCTCTGCAAGTTCCATTGTTCATTCTCAAGGAAATGAACATCCCTGCTCACTTTGACTTTGTTCAGGTCAGGAAAATAAAATCTATATCCTTTTGTAACTTCTGAATATCCTACGAAGATAGCAGGCTTACTCATATTGTCTAACTTGCCTCTTTTGATTTGTGGTACATGGGAATAGCAGAGACTTCCAAAGATCTTGAGGTTCTTGAGCTTAGGTTTCACACCACACCACATCTCATAAGGTGTCTTCCCATCAAGAGCCCTGGTGTACAATCTATTTAGCATAAAACAAGCTGTTCCTATTGCTTCTGCCCATAACTTCTTGGGAAGTCCCTTCTCCTCGAGCATGCATCTCACCATCTCCATGACTGTTTTGTTCCTTCGCTCCACCACTCCATTTTGTTAAGGGGTGTAAGAAGTTATCAACTGGTGCTTAATACTTGCTTCTCTACATAAAAGCTCAAACGTCTCTACAGTAAACTCACCTCCATTGTCAGTTCTTGCTAACTTGATTTTCCTGCTGGATTGATTTTCTACAAGACTCTTAAGGTGCTTGAAAATATTAGCTACTTCCCCTTGCTTTTAAAACTATAAAGCCATGAGTATCTAGAATAATCATCAATCATTAACAGAAAATACCTGCTGTCACTCAAGGACTCTTCAGGCATTGGACCACACACATCCATGTGGACCAGTTGCAATGGTTCACTAGCTCTCTAGGATGATCTTGGAAATGGAAGTCAGGCTTGCTTCCCTTTAAAGCAGATAGTACACTAAGATCCATCACTTAGCTCTGTAGGAAGATCATCAACCATCTTCTTTCTTGTCTTCAAGACCTCTCATGTGGAAGTGTCCCAATCTCTTGTGCCAAAGATCTGTCACCAGAGCATTACTGACCAAGGCAATCTGTTGCACATCCTCCATTCTCATAGAGAAGCAATAATTTCTCACTTTAACTCTGAGAGTTTCACTTCCAATTGGATCTATAATTTTGCACTCATCATTTTCAAAGAATAATTTGAACCCTTTCTCAATGAGTTGTGCCACACTGAGAAGATTATGATGAATCTTAGGCACAAAGAGAACATCAAAAATAGTGTTAAGACCTTCCTTGGTGTATATCTCGACCATCCCTTTCCCTTCCACTGAAATACACTAACCATCCCCAAGCCTCACATTTACATGTATTGATCTGTCCAATTGCTTAAACAGACCAAGATTAGAAGACATGTGGCTTGTACACCCACTGTCTATCATCCATTCTGTCGAGGGTGACTCCACTAGATCACAAGTAATAATAAAAAGTTGCTCTTCCTCTTCGATTACTTAAGCTTCAGCAGAAGAATGTCCAGACTGGTGTTTACAAATTGCCTCCATATAACCCTTCTGATTACACTTTCTGTAAATTACATCTGGTCTCTTCCAACATCTATAGGCCAAGTGATTTGACTTACCACAGTGAGGGCAAGCATTTTATTTCGCATTCTTATCACCAGACTAAACTTTAGATGGATCTTTTTGCTGATTCTGATTCTTCTACGCCTTAGAGCCTCCCTTCGACCACTTCTTTTTGAATTTCTCCTGATTTCCATTCTTTGTGAAAGCCTTATAAGCACCTTTTAAAACATCACCCTTCCTCATCAAATGTCTTTGCTCCTGTTCTTGCAGAGCACTCACAACTTCAGCTAGCTTGATACTGGTCATGTCCTTTGAATTTTCCAGAGAAGCAATGGTTGCTTCATACTTCTCTAGAACTGAGATCAGCAGCTTCTGAACAATTCTCTCATCCTTGAACTCTACATCAAGAAGCCTAATCTGATCAGCTATGTGACAAAGCTTCTCAGCATATACTTTGACAGACTCACCATCCTTCTTCTGTAATCTATCAAACTCTCTCATAAAGTTGAGCACCTTCATGTTCTTAACTCTATCATCTCCCTGGTATTCTTCCTTCAAGAAATCCTTGATTTTCTTAGAAAAATCCATCTTCATAATTCTGGTAAAAATATAGGGGGACAAAGCCTGATACAAACATGATCTGGCTTGAGCTTTCTTGGTGATCCTCTCCCTCAACCATCTCAGCTGAGCTATTGTTGCATCATCTGCAGGCACTTCACCTATGTAATCATCTTCAACAGGTTCCTAGAGATCCTATCCTTGCATGTACACTTCCATCTTGATTGCCCAGATTGCATATCCTTCACCATTAAATACTGGAGGCTGTAGGCCTTGACATGAGTTCTCAGCCATCTCTGTTGAACTCCTCGAAATCACAGCACTTCCATAGGTAATCACTAACTTCAGATCTTCAAGAAAGCTTACTCACTCATAGGTCCCTCAAGAAAGAAGGAAAAGCTGTGATACCAAGTTTGTTGTTGTTATCTATCGAACATAGGTTCTTTTTAGGTCAATTCCAGTAGGGAGCTGATGAACTGCTCAGCTAGAAAAGAAAATAAAAAAGCTAATAGAAAAGAAAAGAATAGATCCGGGAGAGATTTAGAGTATATTGTGTAATCAGAGTATTTCAATTGAATGTGTGAGTATATCTTTCAACAACTGATATCATTCTTTTATACATCTTTAACTACTAACTGTCATTAATAGAAAAAAAACAACTAACTAACCGCTAACTACATTACAAACTGAGCTAAGTTACTTCAGCTACAAGTAACTTTCACTTTGTATCTATTTTTTTGAGTCATTACTGCTTCAAGAACATCCACTTCGTGTCTGTAGTGTGCGATTTATTTGTTTAATAAGGGGTTAAGATTGGTTATGTGATGGAATCCTGCTTGTTCAAGACTCTTAATATATTAAGCTTCTGATTTTCACTTCTATGTTGTATCTGGTTATGGAGTCTGTGCTGGAAAATAAATAAGGAAGTCAAACTTTATAAACCCCAAGTATGTGACTTAAGCCTATTATGAAAGCTTAACTAGTTCTTAGCATTATACATCTGACCATTTGTTATCCTATATTGTACACACATGATGAACAAAAACAAATCAGGAGCTTTTTAGCAAATAGCTGCATCTAAGATGGAATTACTAGCATTATTATTTATAGACTATTGATATGGTGATTATAAAGTTCTTGATAAAGAGTAATATATAATAATTGAGAGTCAGATATGTCATGCAACTATTAATCAGGAAGTTGCAGGTTTTAGTCATAAGATACTAACATCTCTTTATATTTTAAAAATGTCATAAGAAACCCTATAAAAAGTTTAAACATAATTCTTCTATTAGTAGAATTGTTAACACCTGTATACTTAACATTTTATTTCCACGAGGAATTGCTAAATAAGTTAACGAATGGTCCATATTTACCCATCAGATAATGTAATCCACTACAAGACCAAATATTTTTTTGACTCCTTCCTCCCATTCTTTTTCACCCAAAAAAACCTATAAACTCTCTAACAACCTATAAAAACCAAACTACTTGATCTTCTCCTCTCTTCTTCAGCAAATATCATCATTGAATCATGTAGCTATCATATCTTTTCTTTGTTTGGTGTAAGGATCACTTTCAATTTATTGGGATTTTCATGACTAGTTTAAGTCTTTCATTATTTGTAATTGTCATCTCTTTCTTTGTGGAATTTTTTTCTTTGTCAAACATTAAAAAGTACTTGATTTAAATAGATAGAAAAATATTACATTTGATTATCTAATGTTTATGTGTTAAACATTATGATTATAAACTTATTATCTTTATTTATCATGTCTTACTTAACCCTAGGTAAGTTTTATATTTAGAGGTAGCATAATTCAAGTGAGTTTGGTATGAAAATGGTGATAATACATCTTAAAAAGTGCTAAGTTCTAATTATGTTATATTTTTAGCATGATTTTTATTATGCTTATGTTTTGATGTTTTGAGTAGGATTTATACTTAAAAATGATTTATATTTATGTCAAGTCATGTTTCAGTCCTTCAATCAAGGAGTCAAGTTAGGAATATATAAATCAAACTAGAGCAAATTTGGTAGATCTTAAGTTAAGGACTCATAACATAGTGCTAGCACGGTACTGTGTTGCTACGTATGTTCAATCATGCTGCATTCCATTTTTGAAAGGGTTATCTACATAACTAACTTGATATTAACAGGTCTCCATATTCTAGTTATGTCAACATAGGAGCATTATATTTTTTCAGTCATCAATAACATCCTTTTATGTTATACCTATATCAACAATACGTTGGAAATATGACTCCGTATCCAAACCTATGTTGATAGTGTTTTGTTATAAAAAGAAGCAAAAAGGAAGCTTAAGCAACACAGGAGGCCAACAAAGTCTTATGTTTGGATTATGTTAGCTAGAAAACTTAGGGTTTTGTATTTTAAGAGAGATACAACAAAAAAATAATAAAGGGGAGCTTTTAAACTAATTTTGAAACACAAAAAAGGTAATTAAAAGTTGATAAAAATTATTTGGGATTAAGAACAAAATAATTTTTGGAGTGAAAAACAAGATGATTCATTAAGATTCAATAAAAATTTCAAGATTAAAGATATACGAACTTAGTCTTCTTTCTTATGTTCTATTCTTTGCTTAATAATTAACTAATTGATTTCTTCGGTTTATTTAGATATTCTAGTTTTTTTAGATTTGTCCGTGCTTTTATATTATGTTTAATTAAAGTAACGAATGTAAAAGATTCAATGTTGGATTTATATATGGATTAAATTAGCGAACGTATAAGGTCTTATATATAATTAGGTTACAATATGAATAATGAGGATCGAATGAAATCCTAATTATAAGACCATATAATCTTCTAATTAGGTTACAACATGAATAATGAGGATTGAATGAAATCCTAATTATAAGACCATATAATCTTTTAGAGTTTGAATAAAATCTATCATGGGAATTCAAATAATGAACTAATACATTCTTAGGAAATTTTAATGATGCAATCATATTTTATATGTTTTTAGAACCTTATATTTAATATCTTGCATGTGTTTTATGGATATCTAAGGCCTTTTTATCATGTTTTATAATTATTAGAGCTTTAGACCCATAAAATACAAAAAGTCTTTAATAGGTTGAAATTAACACTGTTTTTCAATTTCTGGCAGATTTGACCTTCGGATCTTTGGAAATTGTTATCTCAGGATTGGTTTATTACAAAATTCTAAGATCTAGCGGTGAAATCAAGATGTTGCATTTAATTGGGATCAGCGTCAAAATTAAAATAAGAAGGCAGCAAGGTCACGTAAAAATATGAGCATCAAGCATGTCACATTCGTTAAATGGTGATAAACGCATTTGAAAAACACAGCACAAGAAGTTTAGGCTGAAGGCAACAACGAGACCAGCTTGGAACAAGGCATTGGAGGCATCCAATTACATGAAGCCAGCTTGGAACACGTGAAAGGAAAGCATCACAAAATGCGTTGAAGGATGGTACAGCAACGTCACTTGGAAAATGGAGGACATGCGTGAGGGATTTAACCAGGAGATGAAGATAAAATAGCAAATGAGCAGCAGCCAAGGAAACGTTGGAGCTGCGTAGACCAAATAGACATCAAGTGGAAAGGTTTCAGTGGAAAGTGTGAGATAGTCAATAGAGGGACCCAAGAGGACATGTGGCGTTGAAAATTAATGCCTAAGAAGGTCACTGGAGACTTTAACGCACAGGAGCAATAACTCATGTTAAAGGACTCAAGTTAAAAGGTAACAGGTAGCATTGGAATTTGCGGCTGAGAGAAGAGCAATGGGCGTGAAGGTTCAGCAAAGCACAGGAGGATTAAAAGTCAAATATTGCGGCTACTTCAAATGGAGAACAGCGTGAGCCACAAATCAGCTACAAGTGTGTGCGTCGACATGCAGAGCAAATGAAATAGGAAATGAAACAGACGCAAATTAAAGGGAACAGAAAGCAAGGATTTAATGCTAAGGCATGTGTACGCATAGGAGAACAGCAGAAATGACAGAAGCAATAAATCAATCGTGCGGCAGTCAAGCAACAAGGAAAACGAAGAGAGGAAATAAGCAAGGAGTTGGGGCCAGCGTGTGGGACAGCAACATCAATGCACAGTAGAAATAACGCACATCAGGCAATTGAGGCAGCAGAATAAAAATCAACAGGGGCTGGACTAGGAATTAATAAAGGGACCCAGCAGCTGAACGAATCAAATGAGCTGAATGGAGGAGATAAGCTGGCGTGGAATTTAAAACAAGTGGGCGATACAAGACTAGTTGGGAGGCGTGAAACAAGACAAGAGCTAGCAACACAACAAATCAGGTGGCGTTAATTGACTAAGGAAGACAGCTGGGCCGCATGTGAAGGAAAGCAGCAAATAAATTGGTTGTTGACGCAAATCACGGACAAAAACAGCATAGGTTGCGGCAGCTAGAGGCTATGAAAAGGACCAAGAAGCAAGAACAAGTGAAGCTGGTGCAGAACAAGACTTCACGTGGACAAGCGTTGAGAGCATGAAAAAGAGAATCGGATAGAAGACAAAGGAGATCAAGCGAGGATGGCGTTAACAAAATCAACGGAAGGTTTATACGGCGGCAGCTTGAGAATCAGGAAGCAGGCGTGGGCGGCGGTAGACTTTGAGCTGGAGAGATTTTGTATTATTGACAATCACAAGAATGGGATGCGGCAACAAAATAACTCCAGCCATCATCAGACCCATAGCTACACATTCTCCATCTTCTACCCACGTCTCCAAGAACCACCAACCAAGCACCAGCACTCTCCAGCCAGCTGCCTTTGGTGGAGAACGCACGGCAACTTAGGAAGGAAGAGCAGCGACAGCATACAGCGGCAACTTGAGATTATTCTTTTGACATTACAAGCAGAAGGCTTGAGGCACGACAGTGGTTAGGATTTCAGTGTGGTTTCATTTCAATTTTTAATTGTTAATTTCAGTTTTAGTTGATAGATATTAGTATTATGTGTGGCTAATTTTTAATCTAGTCCGGGTACTTTACGTTTGATGCATGTAATTCGTGAGACTCTCGTGGTT
>JANZLH020000111.1:334455-356383 GCA_026770325.2 Erythroxylum fimbriatum
CACGTGACTCTGCTGGGTGGACTTAACTAACCCACATAACATGAATTCATGCATAAAAACTGGACTTGTCTTGTCCACTAGCTGATTTCTGAAAAATGGATTTTCATGCATCCAAATAGCTGATTTATGCTAAAATCACATTTCATGATTTCACTGATATTCATGCTCATTCAACACATGGTAAACTCAACAACTTCAAGTACTGATATGATTCTCACATAATGGAAATCATAAATCAACTTTCAAGAAAATCAATGCACATTAAATGCTCACCTTCAAGGTAGTTAAAAACTATTAATTTTATTAGTTGAAATAGCATTAATTACTTACTAACATAAAGATAAACATGAAACCTACCTTATAACGTGCTAAAATCTTGCTAATTGAGCTCTTCTCCTTGCTCTTCTTCTCCTTCTTGCAAGACTTCAAATAATACAAAAACTTCAAATTAACACAACTTTGATTAAAAACCTATATGACCCAAATCATGAAACTAACTCTAGAATCACTATACCCATTCCATTCTCAAGCTTTCCAACTCATAACCCAACTAAAAACTCAAACTTGAACTTATGACTTACCTTGGTTCTTGACTCAACCAAAGAGTTTCTTGGATAGAAATGAAGCTTAGACTCTCCTCTTCCCTTTTTCCTCTTGAACTTTCTTCAAAATCCTTCTTGATCTCTTGGGCAACAAAACCCTAGCATTTTTCTTCTCTTCTTTCTTTCTCCTTCCTCACGAACTCACTCTCTCTTTTCTCTCTCAATTTTCGTTACTTCCCTTTCCAAAATGCAAGACAACTTCTCCTTCCTTCTTTCTTCTCTCCTTTTATACTCTCTAACTCAACTTAAGCCCAAGCCCAAGTCCATTTACTTCTTCCTTCCTTCTTACCAACCTCTCTTATAACTTAAGCCCACAACTTCTTATTCAAGCCCAAATGTCTTTTTAAACCCAACTAACTCATTTAACTCAATTAATTCATGTCACCTAACTCAATTTAATGCTATCTTTTAATTCTTGCTACCTAATTAATTTATGATATCATGTTAATTAATGATGACTTAATTTAATCTCTAATCATGCTTAATTAAAAAAAAATTCGGGGCTAACATGACTTGACTCTAATTATATGATATTTTGATTTAATGTGACATGATGATTTATGGTATGAACGGAAAGATCTAGGTTAATGAAGGATGGATGTTATAAGATTTATAATTTTGATTATGGTTTCCTTAAGGATAATGGTTTGATTAAGGATAAGCAAAAGCTTAAGTGTGGGGATATTTGTTAGATGCATATTTGAATATATTTATACACCCATATTTGATGTATTTTGATTGATATTTCATCATTTTGTTATATATTTAGTATTTAATTCGCTCCAAGTGCATTTATAGGTTATAATTGTCTTCATGGACTAAACGAAGAAGAATTTGGCTGAAATCGTGGCATAAAATGAAGATTTGAAGCAATTAGGAGGTACATGGTCATGTACCTGGTCGTGTAAGTCTCTCAAAACATGTAAAGTCACGATTTTAAATGTAACATTATGTTCCCATACTAAGGGTTAGAACCCAAAAATACGGTACATATGAGATCAACGAGAGATTTAGAAAATTGCATTTTTATATTCATACATATTGTTAGCATACGCGTACGTGAATTTGAATTTTTGCACACATTAAGATAATTGTACATGCACTCATTGATAATTCCGGGTATAAATGAATCGTGATGTGATATTATAGAGAATTGCAAATTTGTTATATTGAAAACTGATTCAGAGTGTGAATTTATGGATTTAGAATTTTTTAGGAAATTTTCTTATTTTAGGAGAAATTTTCGAAATGGTTGGATATTATTGTACTAAAAAAATGCCACTTGGCAAATAAATTGGTGAGTGGAAATAGAAATGAGAGTCAAATGATAGTGGAAAATTGCACGGGTGACTTTGGGATTTTTTTTGACAAATGATTTTGAAAATTTAGAGATAAATTGGAGTAAAAATTGGAGAAGATTGAACTAGTTAATTGAGAAATTAGATAAAGCCTTAGAATTTGGACAAGTGTCCAACTCTTAAACACACGTTCTTTTAAACTTGAAAGATCCATCTACTATTTGTTCTTGTCTTAAAATATCTTCTTCGAGATTTTCCTTCATCTTCTGGAAGCTTCATTTCTTTAAGAGATTTCTCATCCTCGTAATGCAAGCCTTGCTCTCATCTTCCGCTTGCTATCTCCTTCACTATCACTAAAATACCTAACCCTACAACCTCGAACTATTGATGATCGGGTATTATTGAAAAGTTAGGGTTCATGTGATCTCAAAGGTTTTGGAGCTTTAGGCAAGTAAGCATTTTATGGTTTTTCATTATTGTATAAGATGAAACATGCATCATGTTAGTTAGACGTTGAAGTTATAAAACGAAAATGTACATGTGCTAAAAACGTGAGTAAAAAACCAGAGTATACAACATGTGTTGATTTTTCAGATTTGATGATAAAAATGTTATGAGGTGGTGTTAAAATGAATTGTAGAGTTGAAAGATCAACGAAACCGTCTATAAAAAGAGTGCAAAATTTTTTGGAGATATGAAAGATGGTTGCTCTGTTTTGGTTACTATTGAGATACGTATATAATGGCCATCTTCATGAACACTGTACAAATAAGATGAAAAATCTGGATATAATGTTAGTTCATAATTGATGATTATTTTGTGATCAGATAGTATAGAAATGATTTTTGGAGTTGAAAGAGCAATGAAATGTATATGAGATTAGTGTTGAAAATTATAAAAGATGATATTCATATATGCTCTATTTCTCTTTACTGTGAGTGTATGCTTATACATGAATATGTGAGTGTTTGTAGAGATGAACAAAAGAAGGAATTTGGAGTTGAAGAATAGTTGTATGATGATGGTCTGAGATGAGAAAGATTGTTAAACTGCTAGTTAGTGGAAGAAATTAAGAGAATGTAGAAAATGAAAATATAGGAAAATGATAGTAAAGAAAACGCAGAGAGTGGTTAAATGCGTGAATGACTTTTCTTCTGTTTTTGATGGTTTGGAGAATTTAGAGTAAAGTTGCATATTTAGCTGTACTGTGAATGTGTTGTGAATGAGTTGAATGGAAATGGAGTAGAAAGAGTAGAAATGAATTTGAAGTGTCGGATTTAGTGAAAGAAGATGAGTTAGAGAAGTTGGTTTAGAACAAATGAAAGAAAAGAGAAAAAGGGGTAAAAATGTGGTCTAAAACTTCCATGATTAAACTATATTGGTTTAGGAAGATTTTGAAAAAATTGTCTTCATGAAAGTTGTAGATCTTTCTTTTAGCTTTTTATTGATATAAAGTTTGAATTTTTTGGAATTCTGGATTGAAAGTTATGGAGGTTTGAAGAGAGGGTGTGCGACTAGGAAAGTCGCGATCGTGCTTAAGCACCATAATCGAGACCCCGGTATTGCTCACTGGATGTCATGATCATGACCAAGCACGATCGCGACTTCGTTAGTTGATGGTCAAAATCGTGATCGTGTATGAGCACGATCGCAACTTTGCAAAATCAACAGCCCGATCGCAACTTTGAAGGTTGAGGGCTGATGAAACATCCTTCGATCTTTTGGCAATATTTCCTTCGTCCGACCTCTAAATGACATGAGACTTGAACCATTGGACTCGTAACACATTTCTCTATCTCTCCACTAAAAATTATAGCAATCTGAAATCAATTGAGAGATATAGAGTGAAAAATGTGGGATGGGTCTGACAGAGTGTGTTTACAACATTTTTGTCCTTATCTGTCACACCTGTGACTTTTTTCCTCACACTTGTGAATCACTCACTCCCGTGACTTTTCTCCCTCATGCCCGTGAGTGTAATTGCTAGAGTGATGTTTATTTGTCACATCAAGAAACTGTGCTCTCCAATAGTAACCGAGACTTGATTTTGGTCTGAACACCCGAGAGAAATTGCAAACTGAATAGTCTTGTTTCTATTGACAACAACTTCTTCTCTAGATATCCGAATGAGATTATTTTTTATTTAGAGTAAACTAAGACATAGGGATACAAATTATCTTAAGAATTCAAATTATAATCAAGTCTCTAAGATATTGAGTATAGTATACTATTTCAGTATTAGGACAGTCCGAAAATGTTTGGGGTATAACTTTCAGATTACTAAACCAAATTGAATGATTTTGGTGTCTTTAGAAACTTAAGATAATGAGGAACATTTTTCTAGTAGAAAGTGTTATCACATTACTTCATTTACCTGGTCAAAATGATCATGAAAAATTGACCTGAAGTTCTAAAATTTTGGAGTTAATATAGGAAATTATGAGAGATTGGATATTATATGATTATATAATGTTAGAATAACAATAGTGAATGAATTTTTGCTATTAAAGCATAAAAGACATATGTATAATGGAAATAAAGATGTCCATATGATTGTAGTTGTGATTCAAAGATGAGGAGAAATGGGTATCAGGTTAAAGTGAATGAGAAATTGTTTTTATGAGAGCAAATAATGCTAGAAAATAAATGATGAGTGTTTGAATTATGAAATGAAAATGAGCATAAGATGCGAAATTGGATAATATACCTGAGATTTTCATTGAGCATACATTGTACATAGTCCATATATACATTTGTGCACAAATAAATGCTTATAATTGTGCAAAGTTATTAATGTGTGTGTGCAATGTGTATATTGCATATTTTGAATGTGCAGGATAAACGTTCGCATTCAGATGTTTCTAGAACTTAGAAGCAAATGCTAATCTGGAACGTATTGTGAGTCGACCTAGATGGTCTCATTCACTGTTTGTTAAGTTTTAAATTTCTACTTTGAATTGCTATTAAAATGAAATATGATTGTTCTGATTCCGGACATTGAATGTCCGAGGAGTTTGATAAATGCATTAATAATAATAAAAGTGCTTCTTGTATGTTAATTTGACGAAATACGTGAAACACAATTTGATTGTTAAATGCTGGACTGAGTTTCGAAGAGAAATGTGAATATACATATAAATGAAAGAGTGATTCTCAACTTTAATATTGAATGTCGGACTAAGGTTTGATGACATATGTAAAATGGAAATATGTAACCGATTGAGCATATGATATGTGATGCATTCCATTACATGAATGCATGAAACATAAAGGCAGTTGTGACCGAAGTAGCCACCGAAAAAGAGCTTAAAACTCAAAATGTGAAAAAGAGCTTAAAGCTCAGATTGTGAAAAAAAAAGAGAGCTTAAAGCTTAAAAAGTGTATAAGAGCCAAAGGCTCACTATATAAAATGAGCCCTGTATTCCCAACGAATACGGGACAGTTATCAATGAGACCGATATCTACAATAGATACGGGACAGTTTAGGTACTTGGTCGCAGAAAAGTAACAAATTGAAAGTGAGTCTCATGTGCACTGCATATGTATGATATAAATGATTATAATGGTTTGAATGACTTCTGAATGTGATATGTGTAGAATGTAAAATGTGAAATGATTGATTAAGTGTATGTGATTCAATAATCACACATGTGAATTATTAATGAAATGATGTGAGCTATATGAATGTATGAATTGTATGTGTTATGTGATCAGTGAGCCATCGAGGATGGTTGCTCACTGAGTTTGCAAAACTCACCCAAAATTTGTAATATTTTTTCAGGCTTAGAAGAGTTACCCCGTTAGGCTAACGGGAGTACAAACACTGCATTCGAGTAAGAGGTAGAGGTCGGGATCAGTTCGCATCTGCATTTGTACTTTCTTATTTTTTGTATCAATTTGTATATTCTGCGATTTCTATATAATGCGTATATTATTTCCAGAAAAAAGAGGTTTGACTATTCTAGCATGCCACCCTCCCGAGATTCGCACTCGGACATCACTCAAGATGTCAGGTACGTGTCTTGCAAGGGTGGGGTGCTACATTAAGTGTTTTTGGAGATACATGATTTGATACAAGGCCGTGTCTCAAACTGTGTATGTCTCAAAAATTTAGCTATAAAAGGACATAAAAGGAGGCAAATACGAAGAGAAAAATTTTAGAGACCATTCTAGGCATGAAGAATATCCAGAAGGGGCAATATTGATCCATAAAAGTGGAAAACAAGAAGAAATAATAAAAAAATCCAGTAGATTACAACTTTAACCTCAAACCTGCAAGAACATTCGATAGAAGATAAAGGGAGATTATGAACTCTTGGTTTTCTATTTTTTTCTTTCCAGTTTATGTTTGATTTTGTTTTCTATTATGTGTAACTAAACATCTTTAGTGTCTTGATGAAATGAACCCTAGTTTGCACTATAATGTGTTTTGATTCTTTTATCTAATGTAATTATTTTGATTGATTTCAACTATGTGTTTAACATATTTTCTAATAGATCTAGAATATTAGTATATAATTTGATTTCATAACATAGAGAATGAGAAATCTTGTATATGAATAGATCTAATGTAATTGAAAGGAGTTAATTGTAAACCTAGAGATAGGTCGACATAAATCCTCTGGATTAGGTTTCAACCTAATAGTAGAATTCACAAATCGATATAGCAATCTTAGTACCTTTAGCTTGAATAGTATCGGTTGATAATTCTAAGATTAGTTGTGAATAGTCTCAAGTGAGTTACTAGCATACGATGGGAATTTCCATGGTACAATAGTTAATAAAATAATTGCATAATAAAAGTTCAATTATTTAAGGTTTTTAGGGGATTCATATCCTAGACACTAACTCTTTATATTGATTGTTTTCTAAGTGACTTCTTTCATCTCTGTGTTTAATATTGTTGCCTACTTTATTTTAATTGTTTAAGTTTTAATTTTCTTTATTGAAATACTAAATCAATCCTTAGGTTAGATAATAGGAAAAAAGGCAATTACTAGTAACCATTGTTTTCGTGAGATTGACCTATACTTGTCGGTATTAGGTACAGCTACGTCATACACTTACGATTAATTGAAAATTGATGATTGAAGTGCAAGAACGCCATGATTCTCATCATATGGTTTATTATGTTGAAGTAAATTATGAAGATATTAAGAGATTTATTTGTGCATCCCTAATCTTTACACTACTAAAACAAAGTTTAAAGTATTTGGCTAAATGGGAAAATGTTAGAATATAGCCCGTTTAATGATCATATTCTCTCTCTCTATATATATATATATCACTATTAATATAATAAAAGAGTTATAATTGGTCTATATTTCCTAATTAATAGAGGAATAAATCTCAACCGTTTATTCTAGTTACTTGATAGATGTACTAGATTAAAAGTTATAGACATATAAATTGATCCTCTCTCTACTCATTAAGGGTAAATATTGTCTTTCATCAAATTTTTGTAACTACAAAAGAGTCAAGGGAGAGAAACCAATTTTAACCAAATATGTGGTGAAGTTTCTTAATCTCTTTTAAATAATGACACCAAGAACGTGGTGAAGTTTCTTAATCTCTTTTAAATAATGACATCTTTTGCATCGGGTACATAATATTATATTCTTATGATTTGTAACAATTGTTTAAAGTTTATGAATGTCAATTTTGATTTATGCCATAAAAATCATATTTTTAATATCTTAGACATTGTGTAGACATTCTGTCAATAATATTCTTATATTTAATTATCTTTAAGCTTTCTTTACAAGTAAATTCCCATGTTTCTTCACATTAAGCGTATTGCTTAGTTTTTTTTTAAATGATAGAAGTAATATATAGTTGAAACTAAAGCAACATTACAATGAGTTCTAGGCTGAGTGGCCAGTCTTTTAAAGAGAACTAATTAAAAACAGCAAAGCTAAAGGAAATAGCCAAAGGATTTAACATATTCCTTAGCATAAAAACATACAAATTTTAAGCCCCACATTTTATTCATATCCATAGACAAAAATTCCTACATATGTTTAGCATATATGCATGCTCTAATGAGGTTAATGACTCTTTCTGCAAGTTGGTATTTCTCTATCTTCTTATCAGTAAATCTTTAACTATTCCACTCCCTCTATATGGTATAAATGGAAATTGTAAATGCTGATTTGAAGAAAGTAGCATTGGGTTTCCTTTGCCTTAAATTAACAATGATCTAATTTAACCTTTTCTCCCAATTATATCCACAAAATTATAAGGAAACATATGCAAGATTTTACTCCAAATAGCTTTAGTATAGGGCATTGGAAGAATAAATGATCCTTTGTCTTCAACAACAATATTACATAGTAAACAAGTTGTATCAGGGTTGCCATACCATTGACTCTTAGTTTGCAGTCTATTCTTGATTGCAAGCTAAGAGATGAAAGAAGCCTTGGGACTAAAAACATTTTTCCATAATAGATTGAACCAAGGTACATTAGCCACTTCGTCAGTAAAGAGTTGATAACAAGAGCGGTTAGAAAAAGTACCATTCCAATTTAAAGACCAGGAAATGACATCATAATTTTATAGATCATTAAGTCGTGGAAGGTAATTCAGCAGATTTTAGAATCCCCTAAAATCTCCATGCCATTTAGCATTCAAAACCAGAGAAGAAACTTTAGAATTCAAAGGCAATCTACTTCTTATGTGTTGTAATTCGGGTCTGTGGACCAGTGGGCTACTGTCAAGTCATTTGTCATACCAAGTCCAAGTCCTATCCCCATTGCCAATACTATGTTGTATGTAAATGAGCTCCCTCATAGTCATCATTTGCTTAAGAGTACGAGAACCAACTCTAGAGTAGTCCAACTTCCAGAAATTGGTATGTTTCAGGTAGTGACCATGAATCCATTTAATCTATAGTATGTTTTGGTCATTGTACAATCTCCATAACCTCTTGCACATTAAGAACTTTTGCATTGTAGAAATAGAAATAATACCCAGCCCTCCCTTCTTTTACGAGATAGTAACATCACTCCATTTGATTGCTTTCTTGGAGTTATCAATTATACTAGGCCATAAGAAGGTCTTCATAATGCTGTCCATCTCCTTGACAACTTTCGTAGGTAATGCCAGATGTTTTGTCTAATGGATATGTAAGCTGTTAAGAACCGAAATGATGAGAGTTAATCTAGCAGTATAAGATTAAAACATGTTTTTCTATGCCAGAACTCCAAACTTCAATCTTTCAATGATGGGAATACAGTCCTGATATTTAGGTTTGGAAGCTATAATAGGTACACCCAAATAGTTGAAGGTATGAGAAACTATGGTAAAACTAGTGAGTCTTCTTATCTCATCTAAATTTCGCACATCTGTAGAGAGAAAGAGGCTACTTTTACTAGGGTTTTACTTGAGGCCATGCCATTGAGGAAATAAGCTAAGAGCATTCATCATAATATTGATAAAATAGACATCTGCTTTATACAGAAGTAAAAGATCATCTATGTATATAATATGGGTGGGATTGGTTTAGTTACAAAGATGATGATATTTGAATCCCCCATTGGATGTTATGAGCTTAGTTAAAAAGCCAGGAAAAACTTCCATAACCAAAGTGAATAAGTAAGGAGATAAGGGCTCTCCCTGTCAAATGCCTCTAGTTGGTTTGAACGATTTGGTGGGATTGCCATTGATAAGAACACTCAAAGATGAGGTTTGTATGCAAGTCATGATCAATTGCACTAGATGAATAGGGAATTGGATAGCCTCAAGACAAACTCTTATGAAATCCCAGCTAATAGTATCTAATGCTTTTAAAAAATCAATCTTTAATAAGTAGTTTTTACTTGAATTATAGTCTTTCATTAACTCTTAAACCAGTAGAATATGATCTCTAATATTTCTGTCAGGCATAAAGGCACCTTGAGTACGGTTAATAATGTTTGATATGGCTAATTTAAGTTTTTCAGCTAAAAGCTTCGATATCACCTTATAGATAGTATTACAACAAGATATTGGTCGAAAGTCACTCATAATAGTGGGTATATGCTTCTTAGGGACTAAACAAATGAAAGTATAATTGATTTCTTACAAAAGTTTGGCTGACTTGAAGAAGTCCTGAGCAGTCTCAATAAGTATTTCACCAGTAATGTCCCACGTATGCTGAAAAAATGAAGTAATAAAGTCATCAGGACCTGGAGATTCAGAAAGGTGCAAATTGAATAGAACCTTTTTAATATTATAAACTATAACAGAGGAGGGGGGGGCTTTTATAGTATCTAGCCCAAGATTGCATTTAAATAGGCTGCAAACATTTGACCTAGGTGAAATATCAACTGCTGTACTTATTAATTCCATAAAAAAAATTTGGAGCTAGTTTTAGAAGGTTGTTTTAATCAACGCCCACAGCTGTCAAGATGCACAGGAATTTGATTAACATTCCTTCGAGCAAGCAATGATGAGTGAAAGTATTTAGTATTGGAGTCTCCATCCTGCAGCCATTATAATTATACCTTCTATACTAGGATTGAATTATAAAACTTGAGAGTTTCCTAATATAACTGTAGAGATTGTATCTTAGTCTGTTGATACTCAAGATTATGGGGATTCAAATAACAACTTTTTTGAGCAAGGATAAGTTTTTCTTTCAGGGTATACAAACTCAATTGTTTGCCTAGCATAAATCGTTTAATAGCTGCCTTCACACCTCTGAGCTTATTCATGAGCTGATATGCTTTGTAACTAGTGACATTAGTATGCCAATAGGTATTAACAAGATCAGAGAAGCCCACCGTACCAGTCATAGTATTGAAGAATCTAAACGTCCCCATAGATTTAAAATTAGAGAGAGTCTCTAAATCAACATATATGAGTGGTCGGACATCAAGTTTTCACCAAAGTGAACAAATAAAGTAGAGAACTAGTTTAACCATAGTGTGTTTACAAGGGTTCTATCAAGTTTCTTTCCCAAAAGCAAGGTACCTTGTTGATTATTAGACTAAGTAGCCAACCTGTAGAATGAAGATCAGCTAGATCCATTTGCAACAAAAAGTTCGAGAGCTTCTAAGTGAGGCCTGTATGAAATCTTCTACTACTCTCCACTTCTGCTAAATTAAGTGAACAATTAAAATCACCAGTTACAAGCCACGGGTTTTGTATGCCTTGTTGTAAAAGTTGTATCTCATTCCATGGTTTAGCTCTTTGAAAACTAAAATTAGAGGCATACACCATAGTCAAGTCGAACCCTTATTCAGTTGTTTCATGTGAAAGTGAAAGTGCATGAACTGATCAGATTCTTCAAAAACAGTCACTCTAACCAAATCTACATTAAACAAACATATAATTCTTCCATTGACATGTGAGTTGTGATTTGAGAACATGTTTTAATTATCACCCAAAAAATGAGAACCAAAAAGTGTAAGAAGGTCCTTTTATTTTATTTTCAAGAAGACCAAGTAAAACTGGGTTCTTATCCCTCACCACCTCCTTCACCATAGATTTTTTAAGTGGGACATTTAACTGTCTTGTGTTCTAAACTAAGACAGACATATATTAGAGGGGGAATCCCCTATAGATTGCCTTTTACCCTTCTTACGAGCATACCTCCTCCTTGTTCTAGTCTGCATTATAAACTGCTCTGAATTAGGATTTATCGGATCATGTTCAATTAAATAATGGACTACTTGCTCTCCTTCTATAGCTTGTTCACTAATCTCCTCTCGAATAATAGAATAATTAACTTATGCATCTAAAGCGTAATGAGTCAAATTAATGACAAATCTACCATTCTCAGCTAAATGATTGTCCAATGGTTGTTGGAGAGATTTGATTATATTCATATTTTCACTCTACTCAAGCCTAACCCGAGGAGAACTTGACATACGATTGTTGCACAAAGCTTCAATAGACAACAGGATCATCTACTTCAGTAACATTCAGGTTTGAATCTTGGTTAGTTACCCCTCGAGAAGAGCATGACAAAGGATTAATATTCATGTTGTCTCTCGACTCATTTAAAGAACTACCAAGTCCATCCCCTAAAAGCTCATCACAGTCCTCAGTCATAGCATTTTTTACAGCATCCACCACACCATTTGCTTTAACTACTCCCTTAATCGGGGATGCGTCATCTAATTTACCATTAACAGCATCAACCATATCTTCAACTACAACAAATACACTACTCTTTCCCTCCCCTACGCTACAGTTATCTTTAACAGTCTCAACAGGGGTTGTATCAAATAAAACACTAGCACTAGTAACGTCAACTCTTGCACATTCAAAATCATCAACCACCCTATTAATAGTCTCAACAGTAACATTCAATGTTTTAAAAACCGGATCGGACATTGAACCGGTCGAAGGAAAGGTTTAGAGGTTCAACCGGTAGTGAACCGTTATAAAATCGGTATATATTAAATAAAAAGTAAAACTTATAAGAATAAGTAAAAATAAAATATATTATTGAAATAAAAATACATTAATGCCTATTATTATATAATGAATTAATAATAAATAAATATAAGTCTAATATAAATATTAAAATAACAATAAAAATTAAAATTGTATTTCTGAAGGAGGTTGTGTCTCATCATCGTCAAAAGCTCCAGATTCTCATCTAAAGTATTTGCATCAACTTCTTCTACTCCATTAAAATAAATTACAAATTAGTAATGTATAAAATTATTCTCAATTGTAAACTTGTAATATCAAAATAAGGTATAAACTGACCATCAATAGAGTTCTAAATATTTACCTATCAAATTTCTTTAAATAAACTTTGCGATTAATAAATATTTTTTAAAATATAATTAATCTCTGTTTCTCTCTTCTTTGAGCGGTGAAACTGATCGGTGTTCTTCTTCTAAAACAATAACTAACCTTTTGAAACAAGAACAATAACCTCAACAGAGGATTTTTCTCAACACTCTTTTGAAACAAGAACAATAACTAAATCACTCAAGAAAATAATAAACAAGAATAGCTCAAGTATTTAATCAACTGAAAATTAAATAACAAAAATACTTGAGACAAACGAAGACTTCCCTATGAATTTGTCTTCTCAAAATAACCCAGTTGAAAACCTTCTCTGTAGTTGATTCGTTCTTCATAAAAATAAGTCGTGGTATAGCTTCAAGTAATAACCAGTCCCCACATCACTGAAAATTATATTCACCTTGCTGACCAAACAACTTCACCGTGGCTCATATATCAAAACACATTAATCAGCTGTGTTAATTAACATATGCAGCAGCAACCAGTATTTTTCTTCAAAGACGCATGAATCGTCCACCTTCAAAAACTCACGCACATCAGTTTTTGTTGCTGCATACACTACACGGTGTTTCTTTTCAACTTGCGTGGTTTAATAATCTTCTATATGAATCAAGTATGTGGGGAACCCATCCAATAGAAATCCACGTGGGCTTCTTCAACTTTTTCAAAACCATAAGACACAGAATTCAATTACAACTCCACCAAAAAAGATTATGCAGACAGCCAAATGCATCTCCTTGTTAGCCACAACCAATGTTCATTTATTTTTAATCCTCACATGACCTCTACTTGAGTAGTAACGCACACACCCACAAGGTTTGTTCCAAGTGACCTCTTATTGATAGACTTCAATTAAAACCCAATCTCTAGATGCATGTTTTGGATAGGCTTCATTTAAAATACAATCTGCACATCTACTACATATCCACGTGTATGATTTGATTTTCTATTAAAACATAATCTCCACCCCATCTTCATCAATCCATATAATTATTTTAATTATCTTATATGTCCAATTCAAAATGCCAAAACTAAACAAAAAATATATATAATATATTCTAACAATATGTGTTCTTGTAATCATTTATATGCAAGAAAAATAGAAAGAATTTGAAAAAAGAAGAGTTTTGAGAGCCGTAGCTCTTTGTGAGAAAGAAATATTGAAAGGAAAAGTGCAGTAGCACCTAGAGAGAAATATTTGTATCTTGTGTGTGTCTTTTGTACTCATAAACTTTGTTATTAATACAAATACATATTTTGTGAAAGTTCTTTTTATTTGGAGCCCATCCAAGCTTCCAACAAACTATACTACTCCTGTGACATGAGATCGTGATGCAGGGCATGAATGACAACATATTACACATACCAGAAAGTTTGGAGCCCCATTTGGCACTTTATTAAGCCATACACAACTCAAAAGGGCCTTCTTCATATGCTTATCTGGTTAGTGGTTTCCCATATGTACCCCATTTTCAGTTTACTAGTATAATAAGGTCTCTTCTGCTATTAGTATTTTACATGCTCTCTCCTTTTCATACTGGTTCAGCCGGATTCTGCATGGCTGGAATATCGCTGTTTTGCTCCATGATCTTGTGGAGCTTCACCTATGGAAAACCTGCAAGACAAACAAAGACTCTCCGGGGGGTGTTTCCCGGAAGGCCCCTCCGACGCTCAAGTCAGTCTTTTTTTAGAGTTTTAGGTTTTGGAGAACAAGAAGACAACTAGGGTTTTCAGTTCGTACCTCTATCATAGTTGAACATTACCTTATATACGCAGTAGGTTGCCATTAGGTTTAGATCTCTACGTGACTCATTGTGTTTGCATGAGAAACGATCTCCCGTTGTCAGGCCGTCTGTGCCTGGGCTTAGAAGTGGGCCTCCTTAGGCCGGGCCTCATTAGGCCAACCCGACCAACTGTCATAATTATTGTTTAGATTTAACTAAAAATTTATACATTTCAAATAATAGGCCTTACTTGTTACGTGACACATATTTGCCATGATATTTAATAAATGAAGAGTTAATTCTTGGAAATTTTTGAACTATTTAAAGTTTATTCTGAATATTTTGAAAGTATTAAAAGTTTAATTTCAACTTTTTAAAACTTTAACATCTATTCTATATTTTATCATAACGGTCAAGTTTAGAATGCTTTTAATAAAATGTTAATAAAAATAACTTCTTGAATTGAGTTATTAAAAATTGAACATATAACTAAAAACTTGAAATTTTGAATTTAAAAATAAAAAATTGAAAGAGTTCAATTTACTCCTTATGATTATAAGGATGCAAATCTTAACAATCTGAATATCTTCAATTCCTCCTTACGATTCTAACGATAAAAGTCTAGCAACTTGAAGGTCTTTAATTCTGTATTCTTATTGGTCATTTTATAGCTTCTTTTCTTCCAAATTGAAAAAAAAAAAAAAGTGAAAAAGTCTCCTTCTATGTTTAATATAAGAAAGGAGCTCACGGATATCTCATAGTTTCTTAAATTGACGGCAGATGATGTCATGGGCTATGCTGACACAATGAAGCGTCACGGATATCTCATAGTTTCTTAAATCGACTGCAGATGACGTCATGGGCTATGCTAAGACAATGAAGCGCGTGAAATAGTGATCGAAGAGGGCTTTGTTCCAAAGAGACGACCCTACTTTTTAAGAGGGTCAAGCTATTAGAATACTAAATGCTCTCATTGATTTGTATTTTTAGTAAATATCACCTCAAGCGAAGTGTGCACCAAACACTCTGTTTGTTGATGAATTAATGGTCCAGCGAGAAATTTTAAACATGTTTGAGGTTAATTTGGCAAAAATAAAAAGTTTGAAGATTAATGTGCACCTAACATTAAAGTTTAAGGACCAATTTGGGCTTTCTTCCTTAATTATGATCTTTAATAAGATATTTGTTTATATTTGAAGAAGGCTCATATTGTGTTTTTAACCTTTTTGGGTAAAATATATAGACAAATAATCTTTTACGTTTAGGAGTATCATTGTATTTTTTAGAGTTTGATATATAGTCTCTCTCTACAATTCTATTCTTAGTCATAGTTCAATTCATCAAGAAGGTTTTATTAAATGGACCAATTAATTTCCTAACTTATGGATTTGCTATTTCTTGAGTTACAATCACCTATTCTCAAGCTGATTAATCAATATCTCTATTCAATTAAAATCCCTAAGAAAAAATTAAGATTTGTAAAATTCTATAAATTTTTTTAATCCTAACACCATCCAAATTATGTAATCCTATCTCTAATTAATATGATGTCGATGAATAAAATAAGACACAAAGAACAATACTACAAGCAATTGTACTTATTATTTTTTATAATATAGTCCAAGTGAGTTAAATGTCGATCTCATAAAGACCGTGACTATTAGTAATAACTATCTTTTTATTATCTAATCTAAATAAGTGAATGATTGATCAAAAAACATACAAAATAAATTGAAACAATAATTTAAAAAATTAAAGCAAAGCAATACTAAGAATAAACAATCAGTTCAATAACTAGATCTAGATAAGAATCTCTTTAGAACTTTATTATACTTGAATTTATCCTAATTTAATGTTTAACTTTAGTATTTTAAACTAACAAAAATCCCAAAGTTATACATGTTTCCTCACGGTCAAAACATATATAGTCCCTATTCTTAAGTATTTTTGACTATAAGTTGTCTTGTATTAAAACTCCCTAAGAATACATTAATCAAATTTATAAATTCCCTTGATAGGTTTCACCTTTATTGATAAATATTTTGGATCTTAATAGCTAGGATTCAAGCAACCCCCCCCATTATTCATGTTGTGATCTAGGTTGTATATAAGACCTTTTGCTTCGCCACTTTAATCTTATATATGAATCCAAACATTAAATCTTTGACATTCATTACTTCAATCTAATATAATATAAAACACATGAACAAATCTTTAAAAACTATAATTTTTCATTAAACTAAAGAAATCAATTCAAACATAAATTCTAGGGTTCATCATATCTAAATTTATATCATAATTAGTTTATAGTAAAGCAAAGAAAACTAATAATCAATAATAAAAACATAAGAAAAAATGTAAAGTTTCTCATAACTTGTTTCTCGAAAGTTCTTAATGAATCTTGATTGATCTTCTTATTTTGCTCCTTGATTGTTTTCTTCTTACTCCTAGTAATATTTTTTCACAACTCCTAATGGCTTTCCTCTGTCTCTAAAATCCTTTTTAGCTGATAAGTACTCGATTAACTGCATATTTACTTCATAATATTTAGTGATTAATGTTATGATGTGGTTAAGATACTTATTTTGGTTAATATTTTATTTTAGGTACAAGTTGAAAGACAAGAACCAAAATGAGCTAAACTCATATCCTTGGTGTTGTTCTATCGATATTGATGTTTAATCTTATTTTCCTTCTTGGAAGCAAAGGAGACGAGTTAGGGTGAAAACGGGACAAAGAATGCAAGAAATAATGTTACTGTAACTTGCACGGTCGTATGTAGGATTGTATAAGTCACTAGAAGCACATAAGAGTTCAGAGATAACATTTCAACTGCCTTTACAACCTACACAATAGTGTCACTCACTATGAACGTGATTTTCACTATTTCTGGCAAAATTGACATACACAGTCATGGCTACATAACCCTAAATTTAAGTATAAAAGGGCATTTAAGATTATAAAAAGGGCATGATGACATTGGAGGCAAAAAAGGAGGCATATTCCTTTCCATTTGGAGAGTTATGAGGGGACAAACTTTATCTCTATAATTCAAAAGGGATATCGAGGCCAACGGATATATTTAGGCATTGATTATTCTAAAGATGTTGTTCTTAACTCTCTTTGGGATTGACTATGTTATTTTGTGCTTAATATTTTTGGACATATATATATATATAAATTATTTAGATATTATAAATAGATTATTCATGCATGAACTTATTGTTAGAATTTAGAATGTAATACATAATCGTTGTACATCTAATTACTTGTGGTAAACTAATGGTCGAGTATCATTAGAGATAACATAACATAGGTTACATGACATGAGCTTACGTGGTTATTTCTTATATTAACCAGGTTTTCTATTACATAATGTGATTATCACACTAACTCCAAAGAGCTTATTCTAGCTTGTTTTATAGCTAGACCTAACTAAATAGCAAGTTTTAATTAGATACAACCTAAGAAAAAACTGGGATTAACATAACTTATTATTAATCTGTGGTTAATAGTTTCAAAGGAAGGTACAAGCACAACATGACTATTGATTGTGCACATTTGTGTGAAAGTTGAAATTGAATCACATACTGGATTTGAAACCCATTGATTAATTTTATCAGTTTTGTACTGTTTGATTTTAGGCACAATTTGGAAGTGAAAGAGCTAAAGTGAGTCGAAAGCACTATATTTGAGCTATTTTTCAAAGATTCACACTCACTTGTCTTTATGGAGTAAGAACAAGAAGGATTAAAGTAAGAGGAGACAAGAAAATACTAAAAGAATGAAGATTATCACAAGTCATGGCCATAAGATGCATCTCACAGCCATGACAAATTTGTCATTATTTAAAAAACCAACAGAGTGACATTATTTAATGCTTAATTATTCATGCTTTTTCTTATTTTTCATTTTCTATAAATAAGCATGATAAAAAAGTTTAAAAGAAATCATATTTGCTCGATGCATATAAAATTTATAAAAATAATCATGATGCAAATTAAATATCCATTCTCCAAATTCATAAAACAAATTAAATTCAAGTTATTCATCAAAAATCCTGAACATTTGCCTAAAAAATTTAAATACCAAAGATAATCAAACTCATAGTGTCTTATCTAAGTCAATATGTTGTAAATGTAAAAAACATTCCAAAAATTGCCCCCTATTAAGATATTCAACAAAAAGTTGATATGCATGCATACCAAAGTCATATTAAGTCCCTCCCTCACACTTAAGTTGTAGATTATCCCACAACAAGAAAATTGTTACAAACTGACGGAATAATACCGACGGAACAGTAGTCGAATGTGAATTACGACGGGAACAACTAATCCGTCGGTGAAACAGACAACATTTGCGACGGAATATAAATCCGTTGCTAAATTTGGTGCGAAAAATGCGCGGTAAAGTATAGCGACGGAAAACTGGCAATGAATATAGTTCCGTCTGTAAATACGGACGGAAAAAAAATTTCAATTAGGAAATGGGTCGTGACGAAATGATTCACCGACGGATATGTTCCGTCGGTAGATTTTAAAAATTCGTCGGGATATTAGGTCAGAAAATTAACTCTTCGACGGAATTTTTTTATTATACCGACGGTGCAATTCCGTCGGCAAAATTAAATTAAATCGACTTCCAGCCGCCCCTCCTCTCTCCTCGCCCCGACTAATCTTTTCTGAATCTCCTCTCCTCCGGCGAACTTCATCCAGATTCTGCGTTTGCTCTGTTGCTGCGGCTCCGGCGACGACAAGGGGCGTCTTCTCCGGCGACAGCTACCCCCTGTCGTCTCTCCTCTGGTGGATCCGAAGGTAAGGCTTGGGTTTTGCATTTTTTTCATGTTTTTGGACTGATTTAATGGATTTTAATTGTTTATTTAGGTTTGTAATCCGTTGTCTGAGTGTTTTGCATGTTAATCATGGAAAGAATTAAAAGATTTGTGTATAGTTAGGGTTCAGATGAACATGCCCTCAAGGTGTTCGATGGAATGCCTCATCCCACAATATTGATTTAGACAATACTTGTTAAATTGAATTTACTTGTGCTTGATTTAGACAAAACTGTTAAATTGAATTTTGTAGACAATACTTGTGCTTGTGCTTGATTTAGACAATACTGTTAAATTGATTTAGACAAGGTGTTCGATGGAATGCCTCATCCCACAATACTGTTAATTTAGACAATACTTGTTAAATTGAATTTTTTCTTTAAGATTGTTGAATTTTGTAATAATTGTTAATATTCTAGAAAAAGCTCTTCTTTTAAATTTCGAATAAAAATAACATAAAAAATACATCCAATATAAGCATTACACATGAACCAATCATATGTTATTTACACAACGATTAAACCCAATTCTTAAATACGTATTGAACAAATTAAATTTAACGTGATTTTTAAAATTATTATTACGTCAACTTTAATTGGTATGAGTCAAGTTTAAGGTTTAAGTTATGTTATCATATCATTGTCATTGGATTAATTCACGTATGATATTCATACCACGTAGTTTTTTATTTACAAACGGTAATAATTTTAAAATTTTTAAATTTCTTAAATCACAAAAATCTACTTCTTTTATCCTAACCAATTACTTAATTACTATTTATTAATTATTTGTCTACTAATTAATTAATAAATCTGCTACAATTGTTTAGTTAAGATCTGACCGAAGTTTTAAAGATGTTTGGTATAAACTATATTAAGAAGCGCACAAAGTTTTAAATCATGAATTATAAAATATATTACAGATTAATTGTTATAATCATAAATTTAATTGTGACCCGTAATGTAAAATCTTAGGTCTAGCTAGTTGAGTAAGAGAGTAACTAACTAGAGGGTGGACCAAGCCAAGAAAAGAACAACAATTAATAGAATAAGAAGAATTCTTTTTTTTTCAAAAGCAATTGATTATTTTAAGAGGAAAAGGACAAGATGTGGATCATATGGGAAGTGCAGTTGCCTACTGCCTTTCTTTGTGCTTTTATTCTTTACTTTGTCACTCATAACAAGAGAGAGACCTATAGATTGATAAATGATTAATAGACATTTTTTGTAAATATTTTTAAAGATTACGGAGATCGGAAGTGAGACTTATGTTTTTAACATTTAATTGTGATAAAGTCATATTTAAATTGTATTCTACATCAAAATTTTCAATTTTATTAAAATAAGAGCTTGAGTAGCCAAATGCGTCGTGGTAACGGAAGATGCCTTAAAATTTGCTGCTAGTAATGTCCCAATTAATTTAAATGATTAGAGTGTTGACATGCAGTTTGGAGGTCCGATTGTGTGAATGGTTGAAAGGGATGATATTGAAGTGTTCTTTTACATGCAGGGAGACCCTGATTTCAACAGGGGGGATGTTGATGTTATAGGGGAAATGCTGCCGAATTGTCGGTTGGATCCTCGTAAATCGTGACAGTTGTTGTGTAATAACAACAACAGATCCCCTGTTTTAATATTGCTGATCTTATGATGAGGCAATTGATTGAGGACAACATTCATTTGGCTTTGTATCTAAACTGTCAACCATTGTGTTGTTGGATGCAGGTAGTGATTCTGTGGGGCAGTTTTTAAACAGGGAAGGTAATTGACGCGAAGGTTGCCAAGGTATGTAATTGACATTCGTTAATGTATATGGACGCTGAATATCAACAATGAATTTAACCGCAATTGCACCCTGCAAATTACCAGTGTTATACCCGGCATCAACAGGGACCTCTGCGAGCTTGTAGAATATCGTCTGGACTGCGGTTCAGGTTAGACATTAAGGTTTATAGTAAGGATTTGTTGTCGTTGGTTGATTGTTGTGTGTCTATGAACTTGCCATCTGAACTTCCTGTGTTGAGCTATTGATATGCCTTGCACGGTGTCATCTCTATCTTCAATTCCTTATGAACATCGGTTATGTTTGGATGTTTATACAACATGACATTGACGTCGATGATTCAGTTTAGTTTTGGCTTGCTTGTTAATCTAGTGTTTGTTAGTGTTTGTCTAATGTTGAACAATCATTAACAGTTATATGGTTAAGAATATTTGTAATATAGAATAATAAACCATACTTAGCATTCAGTACATATAGCGACAACCAAACATATCCAGTTTATGACATATATGTTTAGGAACATATATGTCATATATTCAGTTCTAATAGATTTGATATGAACCCAAAAACGTTTACCCATAACCCATTATGGAGTTTCCAAGCGTATTAGAGTTGTATTATAGGAGGAGCCAATGGGTGGGAATTTGAACTTATGATGTTGGCTAACCTATCGGACCTTATCTTACCTACCTTGTTATATGCCGCAGACATGAATGATACTAACATTGGTGTGACTGGTTTAAATGAACAGTTGCCAAGCTATGAGCTACCGGGACAGATCCTGGATGTATAGACGATTAACCCCTGCTGGCTTCATTAATCCTGAATTCGTAGATGGAGTGGACAGTTTTATTCATTATGCATGTTGTCAACCTGCATATATGGATGGACAAAAGATCAGATGTCCATGTAGGAAGTGCAAGCACAAATGTTTCCTTACTCTTG
>JANZLH020000111.1:417214-439084 GCA_026770325.2 Erythroxylum fimbriatum
ATAAGTACTGTATAGATACCACAGAAGCTGAATAAGAGAGTATTATTCAGTCCCATCACTTCTTATTTTCGTATAGTCATAAATTGTACAACTAATTGATTATCCTCTTAATTGCAGGAGCAGACATCGATTTTTCAACTTAATTCGCTCAAGAGTCGGATTAGTCAGCAGAATGGGGCTGTCATAATAGACATCCATTTAAGGATGACAATTGAATTAATAACTTTGGTTCCCTTGACTTGAAGCAGTTTGAATTAATTTTATTAAAATAGATTATTTGAATTAATTATGTTAAATATCGAAATTTAATTTGGAATATTTGAATTAATTTTATTAAAATAGATTATTTGAATTAATTATACTAAATCTAATTTCAACTTACCGTATTGTCATTTATACATCCATCTCAACAATCAAGTGGAGAATAAACAAGCCTTTACGCACAATATACTTGTAGATCTGATTGATTTCTTGTATCATACTCGTAATATGTAGCCTTAGTGATGTAAAGACGTACAAAATCTCTACGTGAGTGAGAATAAAGCTCTTATTGGTTATTATTTAGTAATTATTAATGTAATAATAATAAAAATATTATTTTATAAAGAAATTACTTAATAAATATTACAATTAATAACCACTAATAGTGTCATTCCCACTTATTGAAGATTTTTCAGTAAAGATATGGAATTTAACTCGTACATGGCTTAGTTGATCAAGAGCAGTTTCCTTTCCCTAAAAATTAAACGAGAAGGTTCATGTTTCATTACTTTCACTAGTTCTTGAATGGTGAAAATGGAAGCTCTATTTTACTTTTCTCGGACAAAGTTAGCACGAAATATACTATATAGATAATAATACAAAGAAAACTGCTAGCAAACGATTTAATCCGATGAAAAATCGTCTTTTGTGAGTTTATATTAAATACGAAAATATTTTAGATGAACCAATTTGAACTTTTCGGTTATAAATTAGAACAAATAAGCCTTGTTTGGTAAATGACTGATTAACTATTTTTTGACAGATTGAGAATTATTTGGTTGTTTGACCATGTCAAATAACAGATAATCATATTTGATAATTAACTGATTGAGTTGACATATTAAATCTAATATGTTGTTTTTTAAAATGCTCCTATGATCAGCGTTTTGTTCCAATGGCTAAGAAATTAAGGAAAGAAAAGACGACTGTGTCCAAAAGTTATTAGAAATTACTCAAGCTACCATATTTTATTATTGCTTTTCCTTTACCAAACACTAGTACCCCGACAATTAAAAAAGATACTTGATTGCCTACAAATTCACCTTAATAATAAGTTATTAATTCAACAAAATATAGAAAAAAAGTAAGTATTATTATAACTAAGTTATCAAAAGACAAAGGCTAGTGATAAATAAGTTAATATATTAGAAAAATGATTTTCAACTTGATTAATATGGAGAAAGAAAGTAGCAGTAGTAACAATAATAAAATTTTATTATTATTATTATTATTATATGTTCTATAATTTTTATTAAAATAATAAACTTAATTTTTGTAAAATTAAATATCTAAGATTTAAATTCTTATGAGAATATACAAAGAAATATTAAGATATAATACTTATTTCCTTCTAATTCTTTTTTTAAGTCATGTTGATTTATTTTACACTTAAACAGCTAAGACTAAATAACCAATTTACCAAACATCTTTAAATAAATAACTTATATTATCCTTTGGTTAAATTAGTTGATAAATCCACTGTCAGTTAACTGCTAATAGAGTCAGTTAACAACTAATGTAATTTGTTGATTGCCAAATAATAAACAAAATTAAACAAAGCCTAGGGTGAATTATAACATTATATTTATGTATACAACATTATCAAGTTTAAACTTAATTAGTTTCATTTAAGGTTTTTTTAGATTAAAGCAAACTTAAGCTCTAAAAGTTTAAAGAGTTTAAATTTTATAATTAAAATTGATTTGAATTAAATTTATAAAGTCACCATAAATTGCAATATATAAGTTCAATTTTATGAAAAAATATGAAATATATCATAAATTTTCTTGAATGGTATCTACTATTCGTCAATTTTGGTTCATTTATCAAAAGATAATAGGTTTAGACTATTGCCTGGGAGAATGACCTTGGTTACTTGTAGAGCTTAATTTTTTCGTTGGTTGAGAATTAATCCAGTAGTATGAGTATACTTGTCTATTGTGTAAATACAGTACAGCAAATTAAACAAACTACCACGTAAAAAAAAAAGTCAATTGGTCCAGAAAGGTCACATATAGTATTTGCTATATTTTTAGCTGCCTAATTTTTGGTTGCATTTTTGTCCTTCGTAGCTATATATACAGTATTTGCTATATTTTTTATAATGTAGCGATATATTATTTACTACATTTTTTGTAAGTAAATAGTTTTAGCTACATTTCCTATTTTTGTAAGAAAATACTTTTAACTATGAATTTGTAAAAACATAGCTAAATATTATTTGCAACTTTTTGCGTAATCCACGATATTGAGCAATTTGCTAAATTTTGTATATAATGAATCAACATATTTTTTATTGTGAATTATTTAGTTATTAATATGAAGTTAAATCATATAGAAATATTATTAATTCAGGATGTTGAGCATTGTATATAAAAATTAAAATCATATAAATGTCATCAAATTATACCAACAAAAATAATAGAATATTAAAGGATGATCCTTTATTCCTATATAAGATAGTAATAATAGTTTAAGCTATGTTTCTATACAACAATAAAGAGACCAGTTGACAAATTGGAATATATTTGGTATACTTACACAAATGCTCAAATTACAAAAATATTTGAGTATAACCCAAACGACTACCTAATGTTGTCCAAGTTCATAAACTTATAACAAACAACAATGTTAGTTAAAATCAACTACAAATATAGTGAGACAATTTATACACTAATTATTTTGTTTTAATTAAAACAAACACCAAGTAACTTTACCTTTCACAACATAATCACTCATCAGTTGCGTCTTCATCCATTCTGTAAGCAGTGACAAAAATATTAAAATTAAATTATAGTATATATAGGAAACGATTAAATAAGGCTAGGAGATAGAACAAATGCCTTTCACTTTCCTCTTCATTTGCATAATAATCCAGGTCTTTTGTTTCAATGATAAAGTAAAACGGTTTGAAACAATTAGGATTCTCAATATCTATAATATTCAGTTTCAATTATGAAAATGAATAAAAATGTAATTAATCTTAAAATCATTGAAACAATATTATATAAAGGTAAAGATTTTGTATAATTACTGCAACTTTTTTCCACATTTTAAAACAATTTGTCTTCCTTCAAATCCTTAAAATGTTTCAGACAAGGTAATTATATTCTTGCAATTATTCCCAACTGACTTAAAAATTTTGGAAGTTAGATTTTGTCTACACGACCTTATTAAGTATCAATCTATATTGATAACTTGCAATTTATTGCAACATTCATTCATTGTAATTCAAAACATCTAGTTTTTCCTTTACCTCTTTTTCTAATACGAGTATTAGAAGCTCAATAAATGAATAATGATAAGAAAATGTTTAGAATATGTAAATATATATTTGTTTATAAGCTAGTCGAAGGTATTAAAAATTAACAAACCTACACTAGTAGCTTTGTTGTTATTTAAAACAGAATGAAGTTGTTATGTATACTTGAAGAGAACGAGAAAGATGTCCCTATGTGAGATTCTTTATTCGTATCTTAGTACGTAAAAGATTTCTATTTCAACCCATGTCCTTAGAAAGTTTCAGCAGAGTCATATCATTGTTGATTACCTTTCCCAAGTTCTTACTAGGCCTTCCTTTTTTTCCCTCTTAAAGTATCTAAATACTATTTTCTCGCATCTTCTCACTTCATCGTCATGATGTCTCCTTTTAACATGTCCGAACCACCTAAGCCTCGTTTCTCTTAATTTTTCATTAATACTGGCCACCTTTAATTATTTCTTACTAATACATTGTTGACCTTATCTCTTCAAGTAAGGTTACACATCTACTGGAGCATCCTCATCTCTGCCACCATTAGTTTATAACTATGAACTTGGTTGATGGGCCAACGCTTTGCCTTATATAACATGGACAACCTAATCGCTAAATAATATAATTTACTTTTGAGCTTGAATGGTATCTTCTTGTCATATAAAACTCCTGACGCACTTTTCTATTTAAGGTAACTTGATTTGATATAGTAGACTATATCTTCATCAATCTCTCTATTACTTTGGATGACAGACCCTAGGTACTTAAAACACTCTTTCTGTGGTATAACTTCAGAACTAATCTTTACTTCCACATCAAATGCCACCTTCTAGCTTAGAAAGCTACACTCTAAGTACTTAGTCTTAATCCTGCTCGATTTAAAACGTTTTAACTCTAACGTATCCCTCTAACATTCTAGCTCGACATTAACACTCTATTTATCTCATTCATTAATACGAACTAATATATAAGTAATATACATACTCCATATATAAGTCGACTTCCTGAAAATTTTTAAATTTTACCAATTACGAATTTTAAGTTCGTATTTAGTTAATTCAAATATTTTCCTATTCCAAGTGGGCATACTTTTTAGGAGAAAATTGACAAGCCACTATCTTGATCAAAATTGAAGTTACATTCTTCTCTATTAAACCGTATCTCCACATCATTTAAGTACATTGAACGAATTATCATACATTCATTTGATACATAAGCCTTTGCAATAGAGCCTTTAGGTCGAGCTCTATTACTCATGTAATGCTTAAGAAAGCCTAAAAACCTAAAAAATTATAAAAGATTAGCATTTGCTACTAAATAATAACAAAATACAAAAGATGTAGAAGTTAATATAGATTAACTTTAAATCAAGAATTTCCATTGAAATTGAATTTGTCCACAAAGTTTTGCCTCGTATGGCAATTGAATTGCCAAATGCACCATAACCTCAAAGAATGATGGTAGAAAAACTAGTACAAACTTACAAAGAATCAAAGCTATTCTTTATCCTTTTTTCAAGTTTTTCAAGTTTTTGTGTCTTAGAACATGATTGCTTAAAAAAACCATTGCACCAAATTTATGAATATATCCTTCAACATTTTACTTTTAAGCTCCTACTAATGAAGAATCTAAAAAGGGTAGCATTCCACTTTTGAGCTCCTTCTTGCAACACTTGGGGAAGTGGGTGACTACGATCCTACCCTTATCAGACATTGGAGGGAAATATTGAAGACTTGAGATCGGGGAAGAATCCCCTAAAACCTAAGACCATATTCCCTAATAGGGAGATAGTTAGCTCTTACACATATTAAGTAAGGACTTCCTAGCTCAAAGTTGTTAGAAGTAGAGCCAAAAGGGGTCATATGCTGAGCACGTTCAAGGGGACCAGATGGTTGAGGTATATAGGGCTAGAAATCTTGGAAGTAGAGCACGAGGGGTAGGAGAAAAAAATTTGACCTTGAGAAAAAAAGGATGAATTTTTTTAAAGCCAAATCTAGGGAGGAAATTTTGACCAAAATGGTAAGGATGTAGGAGGTAAGTTTTATATGAGGCTTTCCAAACAAAAACTAATAAATGGAATTCCTGAAATTAGAGATCATCATAGAAATCGGAGAGCTCATGATGTTGAAAAACCCTAAGCAAAATTGCAATGCAAACATCCTATCTTCACTGAACGTCTAAACCTCTCAATTTCTGAACTTTTAACGTAAACCATACTCCCATTTTGTCTCTACTGCTTGCAAGGATTGTATAAGGGTACACCCCTAAGTAATCTATCTCATTTGTAATACTTTCATCATTTATTAATTAATTTCCATTTTCCTTTTCAAAAAAAAGGTTTAGATAGGGCAAGGAAGACAATAAGTGATATAACGGAGTTGAGGTTTGAAGAAAGATGTCTAATGTCTATAGAGTGGAAGAAAAGAGATCGAAGACCTTACCAGGAGTTTAAAGACCTTGTAAGGAGATGATTTCTAGCTCAAATATCTATTTTGTAATGTATATATTGGGTAATTGTTTTGATTATTTCTTAAAACTCATTTTGATCTTGAATGTTGATATAAAAAGTTAATATCTTAAGACAAAAGTAAATAGATGTCATCTTATATCTAAATTTCAAATAAAGTTTTAAAGGAATTTTGTATGAATTACATTATATTTAGTATATTTCATGAAAACACTCAATAATGAATTGTTTTGCTGTATTGATGTTTTACACTTAAAGTTGATCCATTTAATTAATCATATATGATTAGAAACTTTCTTAAATTCAAGTAAAATTTTATTATAGCATAAATACATGTAACTTTGTAAGTATATTTAATTTAATACAAATTTTTTTCGAATTAATGTGAAATATAATATTTTTTGAGAAATTAATGTGTATTGAATGAATAATAAACATTCCTGTTAGATTAATACATAATCGTGAGTGACATTTAGATCTTTAGATCCTAATGGATATAATTAGTTAAATGAATATAAAGGATAATCATAATAAAAGGAGATTTTGATTAGTTTTTTAGGAGTGAGATAACTATGAGCATCCTTAGTTAAATTTCTGTACCTTTTGATAACATAAGAGTTTCTTATATATTAGGCTTTTTTATTACTTTCCATTCCCATAATAATCATCACAAAAGATATATTTATACTATAACTGAGATGAGTTTTGTGTGTTAAAATTTCCTCTCTTGTTAAGATTTTTAACTAATATATAAGTTGATCCTTTTGTAATACCTTATTTTAAAAGATCATCTTATTTCTGTCTTTATATATTGAACATAATATTTTCAAATGAAATCTAATAGATAAGGAAGTCTCTTTCACACACATTATGCCTTTAACTGTTCCGCTTGATGATCCCTTACCATTTTAATAATAGAGAAGTAAGGATGTAGACATGTGTTTTCTTTTATATGTAGTAGGAAAAGTTATACTCCAAAAGGAGGTTTCCAATTAGTTCAAGCTTTTGTTTATAAAAAATATAGCAATTTGGTAAGTTATAATTTCTCTTTAGCCTGTCAATCATGTTTAACCTCCTATACATAGCAAGCCATATGAATGAGATTTTTGAATTTGCTTTCTTAAACCATACTATTATATGCTAGTTCACTTTTGGTGTTTAGTTTCTTCACTGTAGCTTTCATGAAAAATTTGTGTAGATCCCTAAAAGATGTCTTAATAAGTTTATTAACCTTCTCTATTAGAGATAAGATTGAAATTAAAAAAGTGTTCTATAAGAATAGACCTTTCTCCCTTATATAACATTAGTTATCTCCTAAGACTTCTCTCAGTAAAGGTTTCATCTAGAGTTGAATTCCTAAGAAAATGAGATCTCATTGATATTGTAAATGGGTCCTATGTTACTCTAATTATCATACCAAAACTATATAGAAGATCTATCATCAAGCCTATGCTTAAATTTCACTTTAACTAGCTCCAACTTAAAAATATGTAACATTGTCCAAAAAGACTTGGTTTTTAACCTAATATTCAAGAAAATCTCCTTTCTCATGTATTATGTATGAATCCATCTCACCCAAAGTGCTTGTTTATTAGTGAGATTGTAATTTTGATGGAAAAATTCTCAACCCCCATTTTTTTTTGGCAAACACACATTAGTCTATTTCATTTTATCCATTGTTTTTCTTGATATACTCCTAGATAAATGAATCTCCTCCTTACATGCTCCATTTTCTTGATCAAACTATTTGGAGACATCAATTCTGAAGACCAATTTATATGTAAACTATTGAGTATTGAGTTAATAAGTTGTACTATGCATGTGAATGAAATGCTTCTAATGCACCGGTTGATAATTCTCCATTGAATTATTTTAATAAATGGTTAAAAATCACAATACATTGGCCTTTTATAAGTAATAGGTATGCCAAGATATGTGAATGGTGGCTTTATGATATTAAGTCTTAGTAAATTACAGATCCAACTAGAAAGATGATTAGCTCCTCTAGAAATAAACAATTGACTCTTATCTTTGTTTATTGATAAACTAAATAATTATTTAAAGGTACATATAATAGATATTAATGCACTCCTAAACTTGGATTAGCCCTTGAGAAAAATAACAAGTCAGTAACAAATGAAAAGCTATAAATTTTTAAATTTTTACATTTGTTTTCGAACTTGAAGCCTCATTTCAAACTAATTATATGACAAACTAGTGTGGTAAGAACTTCTATTCTTAGTGTAAATAATTATGGAGAGATAAGATCACCTTGCCTCAAGCTTTTTGTACCGTTAATGAGTCTATTTAGTTCATTAGTTACCAAGATGTTGTAGGAGAATGTTATTATACATTACTTGATCAAACATATAAATTTTACTGGAAAGAAAAAGATCCTCAATGTATTTAGAATGATGTTCAAAATATGGCATTAACGAACATATGGTATTCAATCTTGATTGCATAACTTTTGTTTGAGTGTTTCACATTATGATTCCTGAATAATTCTTGGGCTAGTAGGATGTTATTACTAAATTATCTTCCTTTAATGAAAGCAACTTGTGATGGATTAATAAAAGGTTCTAATACTACTTTGATTTTAAAAGCTGGCAGTTTTGTAATGATCTTATAGATTGCATAGTAATATGAAATCGGCATAAACTCCCTCAAGGAAGCTTGATTAGGAGCCTTAGGAATGAGGCTAATAAAAGTCTTATTAAGTTCCCTAAGCATTTTGCCATAATTGAAAACTCTAATACAATACAATTTTAGTGATAGTGTTTTTACTGTGAGACAATGTCTTTTAAAAGAAAAAAAGATTGGGACTATTAGGGATAAGAGTTATATTAGTTTTAATTTAATGCATAACTTTCTCAACTTTTGTAACATCGAAGGGACTAAGCAAGAGTTCCACCTCCTAGTTAGTAATTGCTAGGTGATGAAAGATCTTATTGTCTATATATAAGAGTAGCTATTAGAATGAGTGCCAAGTGTCTTTATGAAATGTGTTTATAAAGTACTAAAGGTTTCTTATAATATTTTATCTTGAGATTGAGTTTTTTTTAAATGAATGTTGCATATACTATAGACAAAACTATTTCAACATTACAATGAGTTCAAGTAAATACTCTAATATAGAGTAAAAGTAACATAACTAACTAATATTAATTACAAAAATAGTTCAAGTTAGAGGTTCCATCTAATCTTCATATCAAAATATAGAGTGAGATGAAAATTTTTTGCGACTAAAGGATATCTAACCTAGTTGATAATCTTGTCGGCTAGTTGGTATGTCCCTTCTTTATGGTTGGAAAATCTACGCAAGTTTCTCTCCTTCCAGAAACAATAAATAGTATAGATAAATGTGCCTTTGTAAAGAATTACATTGGGTTTACCTTTCTGTGAGTTACTAATAGCCTAGTTGAGAGCTTGGACCCAGGTATATAGACTCTCAGTACTAGGTATCAATTGTAAGATCCTACTCCATACCGCTTTTAAGAAGGGGCAAAGAAAAAAAAAGGTGGTCTCGATCCTCCATTTCCATTTTACATAACATATAATTAAGTGGAGTCATCATTACCATGCCATTGGCTTTTTGTCCTAAGCTAGTTTTTTATTCCAAGCCAAGATACAAAAGATGCCTTTCGATGAATTAAATTATGCCATAATAGAGAGAAACAAGGTACGTTAAATAAGCCTCTAGTCGGAACCTAATGATAAGATTTATTAGAGAATCTACCACTCAATTTAGGAGTCCAGATGATGGAGTCCTCTATTTGCTCATTACCTAGAGGGGGGAAAAATTGTGCCAGAGTATCAAAACCTCTGAAGTTTCCTTGCCATTAATAATTGAAAATCAAAGATGAAACCTTGAGAAGAAGAGGAATTTTATTTCTCAAGTGGTTTACCTGAGGATCAAGGATAAGGGAACCCTGACCAGTTATTGAACCAAAGCCAGATTTTTTCACCGCTTCCAGTCTTATGTTTAATTCAAGGGTAAACCAAGTTACGTAGCTTCAACATCTGTATCAGAAGCTAGGAAAACTCCTTCCTACAAGAAACTTGCCAGAAGTTCACATTTTTTAAGCGATACTCAAGTATCCACTTAACCAATAACAATTTGATCAGTGTATAATCTCCAAAGTCTCTTCCATATTAAGACTTTCTGCATGGTAGTAATAGATTTGATCCCAAGTCCTTTAAGCCTCTTTGTTATAGTCACCTCACTCCATTCTACCTTAGCATTCTTAGAACTATCTGTTCTTCCATACCAAAGGAAGGGTTTCGGGATTCTTTCAATTTCCTTTAGGACTTTCCACGACAAAGTTATATGAGTTGACTAATAAAGATGTAAGCTACTTAAAGCGAAGATAATAAGTGTTATTTAAGAAGTATGTGAAAGAAATCTATTCTGCCAAACATTCGCCCGTGAATTAATTCTTTCCAAAAGATGAAGACAGTCCTGCAACTTAGGATTAGTAGAAGAGATGGGGACCCCCAAATAACAGAAGGGACCGTAATGAATATTCAACCCAACTAAATTTTGTATAGTTTCAGCATTTCTCACATCCGCTGATATATACAAACAGATCTTATCAAGATTAAGCTTTAACCTTGATCAATTCGTAAATAAGTTCAAGGCATGCATCATTATGGAGATGGAGTGAGAATAAGTTGGAGAGCTTGACATTTGTAACAAAATTGGAAACTCCTATTACAAAAGATTAACTTATTTATCAATCGAGAGAATCCTTCCAAACTAGTGTAAATAAATAAGGTGATAATGAGTCACCCTGTTGAATACCTTTGGAAATCTTTACCGGTGGTAGGGACTTCGGTTATAAGGATAGTTAGAGTAGGAGAATGAATGCAAGACATGATCCAATTAGTAAATTTAGATGGCAATTGAAGAGCCTCATGATAAACTCGAACAAATCCCTAACTTATAGTGTCAAATGCCTTGAAGAAGTTTACTTTAATTAAGCAACTTTTGACTTGCTTGCCTGAGTTGTAATCTTTCAACAATTCTTGTAAGAGGAGTATGTTATCTCCAATATTCTTATCTTGAATGAATGCCCTTTGAGTTGAGTTGATGATGCTAAAAATAGAAAATTTAAGTCTCTCGGCTATAAAATTAGAGATGACCTTATAAATTATGTTGTAGCAAGATATTAGTCTAAAGCCACTTATACACTAAGGGCTACGCTTTTTAGGAACCAAGCATATGAAAGTATGATTCAATTTTGTAAGCATTGTTTCAGAAATAAAGAATTATAGCATAATTACAGAGAATAACTCACCTATGATGGCCTAGGTTTTTTGAAAAAATAAAGTTGTAAATCTGTCCTAGCCAGGAGCTTTGAAAGATTTCATACTGAAAAGAACTTTTAACATCCAACTGAGAAATAGGCATCACTAGAAGATCCTTGATACTAGGATCGATAGCACATTCAAACAATCTATTAACATTAGGGCTAGGATCCGATGAAGAGTCCTCACCCATCAACTCGAGGAAGTGAGCCCTAGCAAAATATTGGAGATGAATCTACTTTGTATACATCTGTCCCCTACTGTCCTTAAGTAACAAGATTTTATGGGTATTCCTACAAGCAAGTAAGGTAGAGTGGAAGAACTTAAAATTAGATTCTGTATCTTTTATTCAATTCAATTTAGACTTTTTCCTAGGTATAGAATTTTATAACTTGATGGCATTTATATAATCCTGAAGACACCCCTCTCATTAGCACGAAGAGTAACATTTTTAGGATCTTGGTAACAAGTTGTTTGGGCAAGACTAAGATTCTCCTTGAGAACAAATATGTCCATTTTTTGGTTAGACATGTAACTTTTTAGAGCAGCCTTCAGTTTCTTTAATTTATGTATTAATTGGAATAATTTATATCCAACCACTTCAACATTCCAGCAACTACCTACCAGCTCAAGAAAACCCTCCATCTCTGTTAATCCATTTAAGAACCAAAAGGGGCCTGCTACTCTACTACAATCTATAAGTATTTGGATCAACATGAACGAATGATCTGAGAGGAGATTCTCCTCAATATGCACAAAAGAACTTGAGAAGTATGACAACCAATAAGAGATAACTAAAGACCGATCCAACTGATCCAACTTTTTACATATAAACAAGTTTCCTTGCTGATTATTAGACTAAGTAAGCCTTTTACAAGTAGCCTTTAAATCCACTAAGTCCATCTAAGATAGAAAATCATAAAGTTCTTTAATTAGACCAAGATTGAACTACCAACCACCTTCAATTTCATCTGAGTTTAAAGAGCAATTAAAGTTCCCGCCACTAGCCAAGGATTGGAAACATTAATTTTTATTCTTATCAAGTCCGACCAAAGTAAATTTCATTGACAGCCAAAATTTAAAGCATATATGATGGACAAGTTAAACATAGAAGGCATACCTCGAATATGACATTGTAAGTGAATAAAATGATCAGAAGATTCTATAGACTAAGCACCAATCATGTCTTGGTTAAAAAGACAGACAATTTTATCGTTATAATGCGAGGAGTGATTAGTAATGAGCTCCTAATTTTTCCCCAAAAATTTAGAGTCATATAGAAATAGCGGATCCTTAATTTTAGTTCAAGAAGGCCAATTAAGCAAGGCTTCTTACCCTTTACTACATCAGTAACCTTCACATTCTCCTTTTCTAACATATAACATACTTCATTACAGAGTTCATCATACCAACCAAAGATAAATATCTTCTTATAGGAACCCATTTCCTATCACCATTATTTGGCTTCCAAGGGTAACTAATTAGAATAACAACTTTTGCCAACTTCCCACTATCTCCTAGCCTAAGAATTGGAAGGCTATCAGGTGATGATGTAGACTTGGGAATTTCAATACGTAACTTCGCATAACCTATCCTTTCCATAGAGGTAGTCTGTAAATCCATACATACCAAGTTACAGAGAGAGCTAGCCAAGAAAATCATACCCATTACTGTCCAGAACTTCATCAATAAGTTGTGAAATTAAACCTACATAAGGATAACATCAATCAGAATTCCATCCACATCTATACTAGGCCTCCACTGCTACAAAAACACTGATTGGTCTACAAAGTGCCACAGACCTTACTCTACGATTTTGATAAGCAATAATCATTAAAAAATTTAAATAAGATCGTGCCATCTCCATGCAACATAACATTTTTTAGCCCCCTTTTTCTCCACCTAGCCTTGGCCCAAGAGTTTATTGTCAGGAAGGTTAGTCTTTTGGACAAGAAAAAGTCAACCAATGCTAACGACCACGCTTTTGCTCCAACTTTCGAAAGTTTGATAGATGGAGTAACCATCCCATCCTTCAGAGCATTTTGATAAAAGTGGAGAGCTGCCTTGTCCTGCTGGTTTTGAATCAACTGTCACTAGGGACCCTTAGGTTGAGTAGATGTCGTATTGTCCTCCTCAACTATTGGGGATACGATTTGTTATTGAGTCAGGGAACCCTTATGGAATTCCTTAAAGAGTGTTGGAAATTCATCTTTAGAGAGGGAGGATTCACCCTCTCCATGGTCAACGAAGGAGGGCCATCTATCGAGACAAAAGCTTTAGCCACTATTGTTTAGGACGAAGGGGCCAGGCAAACAAGGGAAATCAAATTTCCTAAAGAAGCAAAAAGTAGGGGTAGGGGAAATTTGTAGTGAGAAGTTAGAGCAAAAAAGAGGAGAGAGAAAAGAGCCTGGTGATCCTGAGATTGAATTTGATATCCATTTTCTTCTAAAGTGAAACAATTTTGTTGTAATTCGCCATGAGATAACATATTTTTGAAAGAAGCAAAAGTTTCTATCTCCATCTTTGAGTTACTATATTTTTAATCTTTACTTTAATAGGGAAAGATTCACTTCTACTACCTGACTATAGTTATAAACATCAACTTTTTCTTCATCTTTTTTGGTTACTTTTGTTGAGGATTAGTAGAGGTTATTTTTAGCCCAGATTAACTTTTCCTTATCTTTAATAAGAATATGTTGAGTGTTCTGATACCTCTTGAGATTGAGTTGTTTAAGCTCATTCTTAACTTTTTGAAGTTTCCTTATACAAGGAATGATTTATGCCTTTAGAAATCATAACTTAAACCTCTAATGATTGTTTCCTTAAGATTTAACTAAAATTTTATTAAACCCAAAAGGATATTTCCTTTGATGATTCAAGGTTAGATTGTGAACTTTAATAGGAGTATAGTGCATTTAATTATAGCTTTGTTGTACATATGGTAGAGAAGAGTCACTACCCTACTCTTATTCTCCTTAGTTTTGGGGACTAATTATGAAATGGAGATAGCCTCTATATCCTCTAATTGAGTTACTTCCTCCTTTCTATTTATTATATGCATATTTTCCTCACTTCTTATTAATGATCTCATTTTATCCTAGGAATTGAATTTGCATTAGCTTGTAGTGATCCCCTCTTTGAAACTTCTTGCTCATGGATATCCATTTTTTGCATGGTGAATTAGGTTTAGTCACATTTGATATATAATTATAATAGAGTCCTTAAAAAGCTTATCATCTTCTCCTACCATCATTAACGAGATTATCTATAGTAAGTCTTATTGTATATTTACTATAACATAAATTTCGGTATAACTCACACACTATATCTATTTAGTGACTTCATCCTCACTTATTGGTTTTTCCACGTAGTTAGACAAGTGACTCAACCTCTTAATGGTCCAATATTGTAACAACATATTATGAATGTTGATTCATAAGGGTACCTAGTATTATTTAAGTTTCAGCAATTAAAAGCCTACTTTCCATTTCTAAAGAAACAAAGGCTTGTTATTGAAATGCCAAGGTCCAACTTTTATAAATCTTTTAGCACTAAATTCTGAATCATATTTAATTGGAAAGATGTTCATTTAGGATTTCCTTTAAGAAATTTCTTCCAATGGTATTGAGCCTATGAATTCATCAAAAGGAAAGATCTGGTTGTTTATCCAATAAAAATGTAACTGTAGAAACTCTAGCTTTCAAAACTTCTAATGGAGGAGCCACATTAGATCTTCCATTTGAAAGTTTTGGACAAAAAAAGTGAAGCTTAATAGAAGGAGAAGATTCTCCTCTAACCTAGCATTAAGAAAGTTTTGTGGTTAAAGGTTCAAAAGGATAAATCATGTTAGGGTTTGAAGGAGTCATCATGTTAGGCCTAGCATGAAAGAAAGAAGAAAATGGTTTGGTACTTAGGGAGCTGAAACTTATTATGTTAGTGCTATCTAAAAGTGGGGGTGAAGATAGAATTCAAAGAAGGAGAAAGCTTCAAGATTTAGTTAGGTTAGAAGCAGGCACAAAGATGAACATAATACTAGAAGTAGCAAAAGTTGGTAGGCTAACATAAAAGTACTTAAAAATGATTCCAAAAGTGAAAGGAAAAAAATACTAGGAAAGAGGTATTTAGTCTGAGAGCTAGAGTTGATACTTTTTCTTAGCTAAGGCCAAAATATATATAGAAGAACGAAGAACAACTAAGATCAAAATGTCTTGACAATAATTAAAAGACACATGATAAAATGGAAAAAGCTAGAACATGCTGAAGACAAAACCATATTAGAAAGGGAGAAAGAAGCTCGTTAGGAAGGAAGGAACTAAAACAATAAGGGGTAGAGGAGGCATAATTCCAATAAAGAGATGGAGCAAATTTAGTAAGGAAAAGTTAGAAGATTACAAGTATAACCTAAAAGTATAATAAGGATCATGTAACTCGAAGGTTTAGAGAGAAGTTATAGTTCCTCTCACCAAACTTAATCTTTCCTTTTTACATATATTTCTCAAATGAACACAAATTGGAAAAAATAACTCAACCAGTGAACTCTAATATGATATAAAGTATATTATAACAAAGTTATCTACACAAATTCAACTAAAATGTATCAAATTTGTTAACCCAAATATATTCACACTTTGAAAATATCACTGGTTGTACCTTCAAATACCATTCAAATATCACTTTTCTAAAAATAATAGAGAAAAAGTGATATCTATTTAAAGTTTGGTCTGAATGTTAACTTATTAAAGTAGCATTTTAAAAGATTTAACAATAAATGCACTTACATTATCTTTTAAATTTTTTGAATATCTCAAAATTAAATATAAAGTAATTATATTATAAATGTTGTTATGAATGTCTTGAAAATGAAAATGAAGTGGCTTTCATTTTAAGTGTCAATAATTTTATTTGACATATATTTATATGATTTTTTTAATAGTGATGTTGTATTAATAAGGAAGTTTTGGGTTAATGTATGTTGCTTTATATGCTAAAATGAACAAGCCATAATTTATTGCAAATATTAAATAAAATATTTTGTCACGTATTAACTTCACATTATCTTCAATAATTCATGATTTCATATAAATATATTTTATTTGGCTATAATGGTAAACATATACAAGTTCTATGTTATATATCTGCCAGTAATTTTTTTTTGTTATATCGAATGACCGAGTAATATTAACAAATTAAATATTCGAATAAAATTGGACCAAAAAGATAAATTTGATCATAACATTTGCACTTGAATACAAATTAGACTTTAATATTTTGGAGCATACAATGAAGCATAATATTTTTAAAACATTCAAATTAAATTCACCATACATGGATAAACAAACAGAGGCATGATTCTGTCTTTTTTTTTTCCTTGTCATCAATGATGTTGCAGATTATATTAATTTTAAGTAAACTTATGGATCACGTGGCAATACAAGACCTATTTAATTTAAAAAAATAATCAATTTTAAATTATTTTTAACAAATCCTATGAACTTCTATTAATTTTAAATAAAACTAATTAACACTAATCTAATTAACCATAATCTAATAAATTAAAACCTCAATTTACTAAACCCTATAATTATTCTCAACCATAATCTAATAAATTAAAACCTCAATTTACTAAACCCTATAATTATTCTCAATTTGTTTTAACCTTTGCTCTCATTTCTACTGTCACTCATGGTCAAAATTTTCTTTTTCTTATCAACAAAATTGATGTTCAAGGGAGAAAAAAATAAATTGAAATGGCATGCCGACGGTCACTACTCCTATCCTTGGCTCTTTGCTTAAACTTAACGAAAATACTAATTCACAACTATGGAAAGCTATACAAATCCACCAATTGGATTCTAAATGGTAATAAGATCAAAACCCTCTTAAAACGCTAGTCACAATTGACAAGATTCGAAACGGAACCAAGTTCACATACAAGGAATAGTTGGCGACATGATATATGAGCAATAGGTATGGACAGATATATACATATTAAGGTCGCATGTATAAGGGCTGGTCATTCTATTTCTTTTACCGGTTGCAGAGAGAAAGAAAGAGTTCCTTATATAAGTGGGACAAGATGGGTAATAGAAAGTAGCTCCTTCCGTTCAATACAGAGGGGCTATGAAGCGGCAAAGAGCTGCCATCTCCTGCATTTAGGCTATACTTAACTTTTGATTGATGTATATGGGATGACCGTACATATGCTTATATCTACAAGTATATCTAGTCATATAGATATTGGTACAGATATGCATGTGATTGTGGAGTTATTAGTAGAATGTTAAGTTTGGCCAAGTGCAGGATGTGGGAGCAACTCCTTTCGCGATCCTTGCCCACCCATTGGACTGAAGGGAGCTCCTGCTATGTACCTACTTCAGTGATATATATCAAATTTTAATAAATTGCATTATGAATAATCTTAGCAGATTATGAGTGTAGCTATATGCTATGCTTTGGCGTAATTAGTTTGTTTTAATTGAGTTGTATATTTGTAAAGTTTTACATTCCTTTTCTTAACGATCATGGTTTAACTTGAATCTGTTTTTTTGTTTTTTTTTTTAACTTTGTACCTCTAGCATGAAGCAAAATAAATTGCAGAGCAGGAGAGATCGTTAAGGTGTTCATTTACTGTTCTATAAGCGCCAAAATCTCGATAGTTCGCCTTCCAGGAAGTCAAGGTTTTACGGATTACCAAAACTTTCCTGCCCAACGCTTACCTGCAATAATTATGCTTATGCCGCTGAAACCTCAACTTTCGGGACCGACTTCAATCTCAAAAAACCAAAACAACTCAAATCTTGGAGGGCGAAGAACACAAGTTGATTATCTGACTCCAGTTGTGTATTTATCAATCCTCAAGTTCCCTGTATAGATACTGCTTCTAGCATGGGATGAAAGTTAGCTTATGATCGCGTCTCGTAAGAAAAAGCCCTAAGAGGAATATATCTCAAGTTCCGTTTTGTTACCTTCTTTGGTTATATCTTGGATTTGCAGAGGAATATATTATGACGCAGATTCACCCAGAATCTTGACCATTTCCGTAGGTCACTTGCCTCTGCATGAATTCTCAAGCATCAAGGTCATGATTTTCAAGTTGGCATGATTATACCCAGAAATCAAAGTTCCTCCTAGAGTTATAAACATACCTTTCTTTAAGTTCTTCAAAAGTTTATTAGAATGATTTTAATGTAAGATGTTGTAATGTTCAGTTCTGTTTGAGCAGTGAATCTATACTGGAAACCCTAAGTCCGACAGCTTATGTTCTAGTTATCTTAGTTTATAGTGTTAATTTGATATTTTATGCAAAAGAAATAAATAAGAAAACTTACTGCAATTTTTTTTGCTTATATATAAATGAGAATTTGAGGTGTGTAGTAGGTATTAGTGAAGATGAATATAAGAAAGAACTAAACAGAAAAATATTTACTGAAGGCCAAAATTAGCTGAAATACTCTAGTAAGTATTTCATGATTATCTTAGTAATAAAAATAATATTCTTTTGAATCTAAAATTTCTTGAAGATACTAATTGAACAACAAATTGCATGTTAATAAATGTTTTTTTTAAGAAACTAAATTTCAGTAACAACAAAATGTAATTAATGTCTTGATAAATACATGGCACAGTTATGAAGAGAATAAGATGTACAAGTATTTGTATAGAAGTTGAAGTGAGAAAGGAGCTTCTTGGAGTGTTAAATTTGGTGAAATTGGGTGAGGATGAAAATATAATGGAAGGTCAAATTCAATTAAGCTACAAATGGAAGCCAACCATCCCTAACAAAAAGAGTGTGTCGAACAATAAAGGTAAGTAATTTATTAATGATTCCTTTGAGGAGCTAATGGAGGAGGAAGACATCAATTTATAGAATAAGTTTTAACTCAGAAAATACTCCTAAACTCATAAATAGAAAACACATTATTGCTAGAGGTGTCAGATTCAACTAATAATGTGTCTAACAATGCTTCTCTTCGAACTTCAGTCATGAATGTTCAGACAAAATCTTATCCAACACCAGCTAAAGAGAGAAGTGAGTTTGAAACTCCAACCTCTCCTAATACTTGAAAAAATACAGAAGATTAGAACCAAGCCAATGTAAGATTCGATACTGATTATGCTGATACTTAACACCTCATGAAAATTTAGCAAAACTTGGAGGAACAACTATCAGTACCAAAAAGAAGCTTAGGAGGAGGAAGCTCGAGAAGAAAAACCTAGGCAACCTTTCCACTTCTACCTAATATCCATCTTAACCTGGAATATAAGCTAGTTGAATAACCAAAAATGTAGCAATTTCTCTAGGACTATCTCTTTTGTAAGAAGCCAATTTTTGTTGGTCTACTAAAGACCAAAATAAAAGTTGCAACTACCAAGGTGGGATTATGGCTTGTAAGTAAGGGTTGACCTTTTATTAGTATCTACTATGAAGCTCAATTTAATGAATATAATTGTCAACTTTTTTTATCCAAATAAGATTGTTGTTCATCAAACCTTTTTACAAATTTCAGTTCATACATTGTCACGTAACATTGCTTTAACTAAATATTAGGGTCAATATTACATTGGTTTATGATGTTATCTTATGTTCAACGAGAATGAAATTTTGCGAAGACCTTATTAACCTTAATTTTGATTCCATAATGCCTTGTATAGTCTTTATGGACCTAAGTTACACAATGCTAGAAGTTAAAGGACGAATCACTAAGATAAACCCTTGGGACATCATTAAGTGCATAAATAAAAAAGCCTCACTGATTGCATATAATAGTTAGTATTTTAGTTGGTGCAATAATCAATCAAGCATATGGATGTTGAGAAAAAAAAAAACTAGAGACAATTCCTTACCCTTCTTCTTTTTTTCAAATTGTTTGCCTTAATTCAATCTTTCTTTGTAATTAGATCACTCACTTGCTAAGGTTAATATAATAGTTAATGTATTCAAAGATGTTTCCCTTTTAGGTTTAACAATTATATTTTGACTTGTAAGGCTTTTAAAAAGTAGTGAAAAGAAGAAGTACTGTATCATTTAAGGGATATTCAGCTTTCAAATGCATGAAAAAGTTGAAAGCAATTAAGGAAGAACTTAAGGTGTTAAAAATAGAAGGAAAGTGAGTAATATTGAAACCTAAAAACTAGAAACTCTCAACCTTTTGTCTTCTTTACAAGAATAGTTATACCATCTCCTGGCAGTGAGGAATTAAAGAGGAAGGAGAAAGAATCTCCTTTTAACTATATAAGGATTCTCTTATGCATTCTCTCCCATCAAACAAAAGTTAAGGAATCTTTGGTTTAAGGAGAGAGAGAAAAACTCCAAGTTCTTTTACAACTTAATACTTGAAAAGAGGAATATTAACCACATTATAACTCTCAAAATTTCTAAAGGGGAGATCATTTTAGAGCCTCATAAATTAAAGGAAATCGCCATAGGCTAGTTCAAAGATATCCCAGGCTCTTCTAGCCAATTAGAGAGTTCTCATTGATCTTTAGAATCTTTATTTCTTAATTCAATTTTAGATAGTCAAATTTTAAAACTCATAAGCTAATTACCAACTTAGAGATAAGAACAGTCGCATTAACTTTAATCCATATAAGGCTCTGAGGCCTGATGAATTTAATGCCATTTTTACTTAAAGAATTAGAACATTATTGTAAGGTGTTAAAACATAAACAATTTTAAAATCCTTTTAAAATGGAAGAATAGAACATGAAATATATAAAACCTACATTTTCCTTGATTTTGAAAGTTCATAATACTTACTCTTTGAATGAATAAAGACCTATTTCATTCCATAATATAGTCTACAAGAATATCTCAAAGAGAACAACCACTAAATTGATGCAAAATTTGAAAGATAATGTTAGTCCTAGCTAGGGGGCATTTCATTCTTTCAAAGATAAAATATAGGTGATAGTATCCTTATTGCTTAAGAATTATTCACAAACTACCATAAAAGGAGAGGGATAAGAAGTTGTGTCATGAAAGTAGGCATCTATAATGCCTTTGACACCATTAATTGGTCTTTCATTCTCATCATAGTCAAATATTTGGGTTTCCTTAATAAGTTTATCAATTAGGTAAGTCAATGCATTTCAACCTCTACCCCACTACAAGAATAACATAGTATTTGTGACGTTTGTGTAGTAAAACGTCACAAAATATTTACACTTTTTGCGACGTTTAATAAACGTCACCAAAAAGTTTAATTTTTTACGACGTTTGGAGCAAACGTCCCAAAATTATAATGCTTTCTACGACGTTTTATTAATAAAACATCGTGAAATAGAAATCGCCATGTTTTATTAAACAAAACGTCGTAGAAGGCTATTTAAAATTAAACATTCTCTCCCCCCGCCTTCATTTCCCACCAGCTGGTGACGTTTCTTCTTCTCTAGTTTTTTCTCTGGTTTTCTCTTTCTACCTTCTCTCTGCAGCGACTTTTTGTTAGAATAGGTGGAGGAGACGAGCAAGATCCGGGGACCTGAGTGTGGTTCAGTCAATACTTTCCTCCGATCCTTTAGCAGTTAACTCCAGGGATAGGCACTCTCGCACTCCGTATACTTCTTCACTTTACCCTCATTT
>JANZLH020000111.1:439184-459717 GCA_026770325.2 Erythroxylum fimbriatum
TCCATGGCGGAATCACACATATACATAGCTGAAGGTGCCTCAGTCACTAGACCTCCTGCGTTCAATGGAGAAGACTATCATTACTAGAAAGACAGAATGCGGCTCTTCATCGAATCTACTCATATCGATCTTTGGGATATAATAGAAAATGGATCGTACACACTGGTAGATGAAGAAGGGAATCCTATTCCACGAATCAGATGGTCTATAGATGAAAAGGCGAGATTCCAACTAAACTCGAAAGCTAAGTTCTTTTTGAGTTGTGCCTTAAGCAAAAGTGAGTACGATAAAGTTCACGAATACGATACTGTGAAGGAGATGTGAGATACGCTATCCATTGCACACGAAGGTACAAATCAAGTAAAGGAGTCCAAGATAAACATTCTTGTACACTAGTATAAGCTGTTCAAGATGAAGGACGAAGAGTTTATAGATCAGACTTTTGGAAGATTTCAAACAATCATTAATGGACTAAAAGCTCTCAGCAGAATTTACGGCAACCAAGATCACGTTCGAAAGATCTTAAGAAGTCTATCGAAGAGATGGAGACCAAAAGTTATAGCTATACAAGAAGCCAAGGATTTGAGCATACTGAAGCTTGATGAATTGCTTGGATCCCTGAAGATACATAAAGTCGAACTCGATGCTAAAGACAAGCCCAGACGGGATAAATCGATAGCATTGAAGGCCGGACAGAAGAATCACAAGAATCAAAGGAAGAAGAATTCATCGTCAAAAGCACTAAAGATTGAGGAAGTCCAAGACGATGACTTCAGTAAATCAGATCAAGAGTCAAGCGAAGAAGATGATGAGTTATCCTTTATCTCGAAGAAGATCAGACGCATGTGGAAGAAAAAGTCTAAAGGAAATTCCTCCTTCAAGAAGAATAGCGAAGATGATGGGAAGAGTGAGAAGACATCCTTCATATGCTATGAGTGCAATAAACCAGGATATTACAAGTCAGAATATCCATTACTGAAAAGAAAGCCAAAGAATAGTAGAGAAGGCAAGAAAAGCATGATGACAACCTGGGAAGATCTAGATTTGTCTGAATCAGATATTGACTCAGAGACATCGGAACAAGCAAATATTTGCCTAGTAGCCGAAGAAGAAAGTGATGTGGAGGTAACTTTAAAATTTAGTGAATTATAAGATGCATACTCAGAACTATTAGAAGATTCTCATGCAATTCTAAAGTAGTATAAACTATTAAAGAAAAAGTACGTAGAAAGTCTGAAAATATACAAGAGTTAGAAAGAGAGAACGTCTGCTTAAAGAAGCAAGTAGACGAAATAAAGAAAAAGGGAGTTTTTCGATGCCATGTGAAGTGAATGTAGTGATCGATCGTAGCTCACCCTTATCGTAGGATATGTACTGGAATGACCTGCGGGGGTCCCGGTGTGTACCCTACGGTAAGGGGGTGCTACATAACATAATCATTGAAATCATTGTTAAATTTTCTCAAGCAAATATTACATTCTGCTTTTGAGACTTGGAGAGTACTTTTGAAGTTACCTAAGATAATCCAAAGTACATTAATATAGGGCATAATGTTCTTTAGTTATTCCCATAAAAAGTTCCATTGGAAAGATAATTAGCTTTATACAAATGAAATATAGAATAAGTGAGTTAGTTATTCTGATTAAGTTATACGCAAGATGATACATCAGATTTTGGAGGTATTGGTGGTTTATAAGGATGAGCCTATTGTTCTCAAAATTTTGCAAATTCTTACAATGCTCTACCTCAAGCTTTATTTTCAAAAGATCTATAAGTATAGACTTTATTTCATATATAAAATTGATGAGGATTTGTTATTTTTTGGGCAATAAATGATCCTAATTTTCTAAAATATAATGGTTACTAGAGGGTGCTTTGGCTTTTATAGCCCTTAGCTCTTTTCTTTCTAGATTTCTTCCTATTGTTTAAAGCGAAGCCTTATACTACATCTGTATAATCCACCTAGCCTTCCTTGATATTCCCTCCTAAGGATGAGCTTATTGGTGGGTTGTTAGGGAGGATACTCCAAATGTGCCATTGAGTCTGAAGTTATCAGTGAGTAGTTTTCAACAACTATACTAGGTTTCAATGAGCTAACTTCTATAGAAAGGTTAATCTCAAGAGTCTCTTCTTTGAGCTTGAAGATTTGGTATATTCCCTTTCAATACTCTGTATTTATAAGATTAGTGAGGGGAAAATGATAATTCATTAATTCATTCTATTACGTCCTACCTCCATTGTCTCTTGCATTTCTAGTTTAACTAAAGCCATCAATTCAAAGTAATCACCCCTTAAAAATTATTCCATGTTGGTTTTTTCTACTATTCTTACTGTTGAAGAGATGTCCTTCATTGGTAAGAGACTCTAACTAAGTCCTCAACTAGTAAGTATCCTTCACTAAACGTAAGCAATGAGATAGTTTTACACAAGTCTTTCTACATATCCTTAATCACGTAAATCCTTACATATCCTCTCTTTTTTTCAGTTGTGGCCTTATACATTCCTAATATTTTTCCTATGAAGCTAGCTAAAGAGCTTAATCCATTAGTTTTTTAATATATTAGAGAAATATTGCATATGTTCATCTAAATGGAGATTTGTCTTTGCTTAACCTTCTATATTTGAGTGTTTAGATTCCAAAGTTGTAAAAAAATAGGTGAGTTGTTGAAATGTCATGGCCCTACTTCAATCATCTTTGTAACTTATAACTCGTGAATTGTAAGTGAAAAGAAATAAGTTATCTTAATTGAGAAGAACTTCCTTTAATCCCATATGCTTCTTTAACGAGAACACTAGGTGTTTTCCTATAAAGAACCCAACCAATGTAAAAGACTAGTTACTTACACCTTCCTTTAGTATCTCTAGGGGAGGAGATTAAATAAGGAATCCTTCTAAAGTTAAAGGAGGAAAATAGTGAAGAGACACATTAGAAAGTTCACTAAGCACTAGTTTCCAACTAAGGCAAAAATTCATAATTGTAAAAGTAGGAAAAGTGCTTTCCTAAGGAGTGAAATGGTTATGAGAAGTAGTTGTATGTGGTGGAGGACTTAGAACAGTCTGTAAAGGAGACGTTATAGTTGAAAGATTTAAGTTTGAGGGAGATTTCAGCTTAAGCTGAAGATATAAATGAAGTAAAGGATGGAATTGTTTAGCCTAGCGGAAGAGGGGAAGGACTAGAGGGAAAAGGAGGGAAGTTGCTTAGATTGAGGGAACTAGATTGGTTTTGCTTCACATGAAAGGATGACATTTTACTAAAGCTGGAGAAACTGGTAGGGATAGAATGAATAAATTTTAGAAAATTATTCTAAAATGGTAAGGAGAAAAGGTAAAAGCGACTGATGCAATTAAGAGGAAAAAGATATCCTTGATCCAAATAAACCAGAAGGTCTAACAAGGAGTGATCAATTTGGAGAGGTAAACAGAGCAATCATAAGGCAACTTCTACAAAGGAGAGACAAAGAAGAGTTGAATAAACCCTTCAAATCCTCTGTCTCAAAAATGGTGTACCTATCCTTTCCCAATGCATCCCACCCATCCATTTATGTAGACCGGGTAGGTGCACCATTTTTGGGATAGAGGATCAGTCCCCCTGAATTAAAGGAAAAAATTCACCTAATAAGAAGGACAATGAAAATAAAAAAAAGAAAGTTAGTTACCAGAGAAAGCATAAAGCAAGTAGAGAGAAACAATAACTTTTCTCTCTAAAAATAATAAAGATGAATAAATTTATCAAGAAACTATAAATATTTGAATAAGTTTAATTAAATCAGCCTATTTTATTAAGTACTATTGTCTTTTTAACAAAATATTTAAATTTTAAATTTATTAAAAATATATTATAGTTTGATGATTAATTAAATTAGACTAGCTTAATGAAATTAAAATTACTTGAAAACATTCTAAAACAATTATAACGAATGACTTATGTAATTAATTATTTAAACATATATGGAGATATTTATATGAATTGTAAATAGAGACATTATGAATATATGAATTGCCAACTCGATATTTAGTGTGTCTGAGAATTCAATGATATTAAGGTTTTTCTAATGTATTAATCTAGAACTAGAGAAAGGATATTTTTATAAGATAAATTATATTTTGAATCTAAAATTATATTTGAAAATTTTAATTTACTATAAATATAGTTAGGAGTTAATTTCATATATTCCCATCATTAATTTTACTGTTCTAATATCGCATAAGTTAAATTAGTTAATATATTTAAATTAAAAATAATTAATCACTATTTTAATAAAAATAATTATTTTATCTAATATTTTAATTTATTAAAATTTATTGTACGCTTTTATATGTAAATAAATTCAACATATATGTAACGAACCATATTAATAAATTAATGTTAAATCATATTTGCAAAAATAAAAAAATTAATTTTGATTAAAATTTTTACATACTTTTAACAGATATTAATTATAACATTGAATAATTTTTATATTTAAAATATAAATTTACCGATTTTTATATTACAAAGTATTGGCATAGGTGCCGTATTTATTTATGGAAGACTGTTAAATTGAATGCAACAAGCACCCCAAATTGTTATGACTACGGTCTCCACAATTCGCTGCCAACCAAAGATGGCACAGAAGACTCACCGTCACAATCGGTCTATGCACACGTGCCAAACATCCACCTGATCCGTACCTACAGAGAGTTGCACTCCTACTTTCACGCACAGTCTCTTTAATGTTTAATCCTCTTCCTCTTTTCATACATGCACAGAAGACCAACGGTGCCCACACGGAATACCAAAGACATCGCAAGGAAACATAGAACAAAAGCAAAAAGAATCTAGTGACTTTCTTTCTTTACATGACGATGGCTTCGTCTTCATTTTCTCTTATCTAAAACAAATGTGACTCCTTTTTGTTCCCTCAGGTTCGTTTCGTAATCGGCTGGTTAAGCTCAATTACTGTTTCATTTGGCTCTTGCTCTGATGATATTTGATTATTCTTCTCCTTAAGCTTTCTTTGTTAATGTGCTTGTTTGGTTCAGTTATGTAACATCAAGGTGATCAGTTCTTTCGTCTTTTATTTTTTCCTGATATCCAGAATATATAACATTTCCACCATTTCTCATGCATATGTTGTATTTAAACACTTCACTGGCAGTGTAGATAATCTTTCCATATGTGTGTGATAGAGTTGTTAGCTTTTGTGACTGACTGGAAAAGCAAAAATTTCTTACAGGTTTGAAGTAACATAAATAATGCATATGGCATTTTACGCTTGCCTCACCCAAAGTCCTTTCTCATTTTGCTTGTCCTAGCTAGCTTAGAATATTGATGTTTGAAATTATTTTATGCAGTTGCAATACGAGCATGGTGCATGGAGTTTCGATATATTCTCACGGTCAACATAGTTATCTTTAGTTCAGTGGAATATAGGTTCTTTTGCAGCACACAGGAAATCGAAAATATATATGTTTCGATAGCTTGCGTATAGACATAAAAGAGAGGCATTGTGCACACACATCATTGTCTCATTATGCAAGTCGACGCATCTCTTTGTCTGTGTTTCTATATTTATTAAGACAGAAGCAAAAGCAGCTGCGTGAAGTTTTAGCATTCAAATTAAATTGTGCATTATGAAGGTGATTAACTTGGCACAATATCTGAGCTAGGAATATATCTTTTCAAGTGTAACAACTCCTCTTTCAGTGGATCAGCCATTTCTTGCCTTCAAAAATTTTGACATTGCTCATCGCTTGTTGTTCAAATTTGTACTAGGCAGAGGAATGATTATGGTCAATTTCCCAAAGCGTTGAATTATTGCAGGTTATCTGTATCATTTTGCTTTGGACAGGCTCAAATGATGACATTTGACCGATTTCAGGACCTGATTATGAAAACCAGAGGGGATCGGTTGTTTATTATATTCAAATAATTCATCTTGAAGCAGGTTGCACTGCTGTTAGATTCATCATGAATTCGTTTTCGGATCAGCTTATTAAACAGTTAGGGAGACTCAACAGCAAGAAATCGGAAGGTAAGTGGGAGTTGTAATTAGTTCCCACTTATTTGAAGTTAGATTTCATGCAAGTAACCATTTGTTAGAACTTATTCCTCCTCCTTTTTCGTCTCCAGTTAAACAGCATACATTATTGGTAGAGTGGATAAATAATGTTCTTCCTCATGTGGATTTGCCACAAAATGCTTCTACTGAAGAGTTGAGATCCTGCTTGATTGATGGCACTGTTCTTCTTCAAATTCTGGAGAGGCTAAAGCCTGGTTATCTGAACAAGGTTACGTTTCCCAGTCACTGTTCCTATTAGGGTGGCTCATGATCATATCTCTTAATTTGCATTTTATTGATATGGTTTTGCACTTTTTGTTTCAGGTGCGAGGTTTTGATCAATCCACAGATTCAGGCACAGAAAACCTTAAGTTGTTTCTTTCCTGTATGGATGAGTTGGGCATCCCAATGTTCGAAATAGCAGACCTAGAAAAGGTGAATTCCTCGTTATATTAAACATAAGACAGCACGACGGTATATCTCACTCCTTTATTGAAGAAGAAACAGATCTATAGTTTGTATGAATGAAGTCCAGAGCAGTACTCAAGCTGGTTTATTTTCTCCGTGTAAAATGTTTTATAATCCCAGGGGTCTATGGAGGCAGTTGTAGATTGCCTTCTAATGCTTCGTGCAAAGTACGTGCATGGAGGAGAGAATTCTTCTGCGATTAGTAGAAGTAGTAGATCAAATAGTGATTTGTCTTCTAGTGGCCTTATATCTCCACCATCTAGAGATGAAAAGTGGAAAGCTTCGCCAGATTCTAAATTTCAACAAACTTTACGCAGTAATGTAAAATCAGGTATCTCGTCTATCTTTCTCACCCGTTCTCTCTCATTTACGCAGTAATTGACAGAAGTTTAGAAGCTTTACACAGTTTGTCTAGATAACAATTCGTTTTTCATGCTGCTTTATAGAACACCATGTAATATTTCTCGTATGGTACAGAACAGACATCTATCTGCTTTGATGCTTATAAACCTTTTGGTATTCAAATCCCTCATCATCAATACTATTCTTCCATTGGACAGAGCCATCAGCTGCATTGATGCATCACGTGGGGCATAAATTCCAAGAGGTGTTTCAACTGAAACAAGGACGTCATGCTAAGATGTCAGCAATGATGAAATCAAATAGCTTGGATGTAATTGTCATACTCTTATGGATGTTTGGAATTTTGTAAATCTACCATTATGATATGATGACCACATAAAACACCATTGCAATGCAGAATGCCCCAACTCAGTCACTTTTGAGTGTTGTGAATGGGATTCTGGATGAAAGCATTGAGAGGAAGAATGGTGAAATACCTCAGGTATGAAATGGTAGCGCAATGCTGGTGTGCCATTACCATCATTTATGTACTTGCACTGATGATATATGTGCATCTTGTTGAGCAGCGTGGGGCTTGTCTGCTGAGAAAAGTTGTGCAGGAGATTGAACGGAGAATATCAACCCAAGCTGAACATTTGAGAACTGTACAACTCCCTCTTTTTTCTTTTTAACTTCATTCTTCTCCCAATTTGTCTTCCCTTGCCTTGTGTATCAATGCTTCTTTGGTGGCCTTCAGCAAAACAACCTATTTAAGGCTCGTGAGGAGAAGTACCTGTCAAGGATAAGCGTACTTGAAACCCTTGCTTCTGGGACTGGTGAGGAGTCGGGGGTATGGAAAATACTTCGTTTGAACTTTCTTGTACATGTATGTATTATTTGCCCTGGTCTGTGTAACTCTTTTAAATAACTAAATTTAATGCAGATTGTCATGGACCATCTTCAGCAAACAAAGGTATTGTATTTGAATTGTCCTCTCCAAGACTCTTGCAAGCATGACGAAAATACTGACTCAAATGCCAATTAAGAAACAAAATTGATTTAGCAAATTTCTTGGGATCTAGACTGTTGAGTCTTATCTCCCTGCTATCCGTCTCTAATTAATAGACAAGCCTATGTTTTTTGTAAATTTTCCTTCACAAAAAATCTGCCGATCATTTCCCACTGCTTTTGATAAATTTCACCAAAAACATTATATGATTACATATCCAGAATTCCAGAATGGAAGCAAGTACAAAGCTGCAGGGGGACACAGTCAGATTGCTAAAAGAAAAGGAGGCGGATACAGTCAGATTGCTAAAAGAGAAGGAGGAGGAGGCAGTCAAATTGCTAAAAGAGAAGGAGGAGGACACCGTCAGATTGCTAAGAGAGAAGGAGCAAAAGAATCTTGAACTTTCAGCTCTGAAGCAAGAACTAGAAATAGTGAAGAAAACACATGAGATGCGTTGTTTACAAATGGAGACAGAAACTAAGGGTTCTAAAGTTGGTCTTGAGGCAAAAGTAAAAGAACTTGAGCACCTCTTAGAAGATTCAAGGAGCAGGATGAAAGTTTTGGAGGCATTTTCTAAATCAAAAAGCCAGAATTGGAATAAGAAAGAAGATATTTTCCGGAGTTTTATGGAGTTTCAATTCGGTGCAATACAGGTGCGTGAAAATTTGATCTATCTTGTAGGCCTTCCATGTTTTCAGATACTAAGTGTCGAAAATGTTCAGGAATTGAGATCATCTTGCGGTACTGTGAGGCATGACATTGTAAAAGTGCAGATGAGCTATAAAGAGGAAGTTGATCACCTGGGTTGGTTATCTCTATTCTAAATTTTTGTCAATTTCATGCAGTTAGCAATGATCTAACATCGATTTTGTACAGGATTGAAGCTGAAAACATTAGTAGATGCAAATGAGAACTATCATTTAGTTTTGGCTGAAAATAGGAAGATGTTTAACGAGCTTCAAGATTTAAAAGGTGTTGGTTTTACCGTTTGATTTACCAATGTGTGTATCGCAGCACCATCTAATACAATATCTGTATTTCATTCTGCAGGAAACATAAGAGTGTATTGTCGGATAAGGCCATTTCTTCCTGGTCAGCCTAAAAAAGGATCAATAATAGAGTATATTGGTGAAGATGGAGAGTTGATTGTTGCAAATCCTTCTAAACAAGGGAAGGATGGCCAAAGAATGTTCAGGTTTAATAAGGTTTATGGTCCAGATGCTACTCAAGGTTCTAATCTCAGTATCTCTTAACATCTACATTACATTCTTGATCAGCAAATATTCCTTGCTAGTTTTTTCTTTTCAGAATGAGAATACAATGTGAGATTGTAGCAATGACTAACTGTATGAGTTTTGAGTATTTGCAGCGGCTGTATTTTCAGACACCAAAACTTTGATCCGCTGTATACTAGATGGGTATAACGTATGTATATTTGCGTATGGCCAAACTGGTTCTGGCAAGACCTACACAATGGTATAGACTCTATTTTTTATTTTTTATTATGCTTGTTTCTCGTGAAGTAATGACTTCCAGAAGTGCTTATCAAGATGTCCTTTTCCAGACTGGCCCTGATGGAGCAACTGAAGAGGACTGGGGAGTAAATTATCGAGCTCTTAATGACCTTTTCGCTATATCACGGAGCAGAAGTGCTTCTTTTACATTCGAGGTTGGGGTACAAATGATTGAAATCTACAATGAGCAAGTGCGTGATCTATTGGCAACCGGTGGTTCCCAGAAAAAATATCCTTTGCTCTTAGTCTGATTAAGATTATTATGAAGCCTCTGCAGATTTTTATTTTTGACAACTATATTATCTGATTAACCCTAAAAAGGAATTCATTGACCCTTCATTAGCTCCAAAGCTACATTTCTATTTAGTGGAACATCTTTATGTTCATACATTTATTTGCGTCTTCATAGAAGTTTGCATTTGTTCCTTTTTCCAATAAGAGTGGAAATTAGTTTCCTTGACTTGCACACACTTGGGATCATGTCTACTTCACAAGCTACTGGGTTAGCTGTGCCTAATGCTACCAGACTCCCTGTTGCATCGACTTCAGATGTATTAGAAGTAATGGATATTGGAATTAAAAACAAAGCTGTTAGTGCTACAGCCATGAACGAAAGAAGCAGTCGATCTCATAGGTTCTTATTGTTTAGCCTTGGAACACATTTATGTCTGTATTATCCAACACCTTGAAATCCATCAAGTTTTTTTAATTCAGATCTCTGCACACAGTGTTGTCAGTATCAATGTTCGTGGAAAGGATTTGCACACTGGTGGTATATTGCAAGGTAATCTTCATCTAGTGGATCTAGCAGGAAGTGAAAGGGTTGATCGCTCGGAGGTAACTGGAGATCGACTTAAGGAGGCACAGCATATAAACAAATCATTATCTGCCCTTGGAGATGTCATTTTTGCTCTTGCACAAAAGAGTTCTCACGTACCATACAGAAACAGCAAGCTCACTCAACTCCTGCAAAGCTCTTTAGGTCATGTTTTGATATGTGTTCTCATCACGTCATCGTACCTATCTTATCTCGACACAACTGTTTTCTACAATTAAACTTCATGTGAACTCGTATGCTGGGTTTGATATTGCAGGAGGTCAGGCAAAGACACTTATGTTTGTGCAACTCAATCCTGATGCAAGTTCATATTCTGAAACAATGAGCACTCTCAAGTTTGCTGAGAGGGTTTCTGGTGTTGAACTCGGTGCTGCACGAAGCAGTAAAGAGGGTAGAGATGTTAGAGAGTTAATGGAGCAGGTTCGCTATTTTTTGAGTGCACCTTCGTCTTTTTACTTTTAACCTGCTTTGCTGACCTACGTTAACATCATCTAGGCATACGAATAGGATCTTGATGGCTATTAAAATGTTTAAATTTTAACCAGTGATCCATTTTTAATTCCTTAGGAATCTCTTTCTCTTGTATGCTCTGCTGACACTGATTTTGGCACTCTTTTCCACCCATACTTGCAGTTATAACCCATGTTTAACTGTTGATCTTTCAGAAGAAATTAGATAATAGAATTTTCTAATTATCTAATTCCAACTCCCTCGATGTCCTTGGTCCCTTTACTTTTGACTGTCGTTAAAATAATTCCAACTTACATATTATATAAAGGTAATAGAAATTAAGTAGTTCTATTTTGTTTGGCCTTTTCGTGTATCTGCCCCTCAAATCATGTTTCCCCTACCACCTTGATTACCAAGTGACCTGTGAGATCTGGACAATTCCTGTTTTACCGCACTGTATCTATTATTATATCTCGTTTGACTGACATATGCCTTTGCTATATTATGGGATATATAAGATTAATCAGCACCTTAACCTTTTTCACATTTCCTAGCTGTTATGTTGACCAAGTTTCTTTTAGAAATGAGTCTAAATTAACCCTGTTAGAGTTTGGTCAAGTGAATCAGGCAAGCTGCAATGATGTTTATTTGCATATATGAGCCAAGATTACAGTGAGTGTTTGTGTTCATGATTTAATGGAAGGTAATGATTTGATTAGATGATTGAATTCTGACCAAAAATCCAAATAATTGGAGTTTCTCTTTTTAGTTTTAACCATCATTTCTAGGCCAAGATCAACCCTCGTAGCAAAGGTTTAGGTTGGACTTTAGCAGTCAAGTAAATAAAGTACAGGATTGAAAAGCTGCATATGACCCCTTTAGGAATGATGTGTAATCGAGATGACGAACCGTAGACCAAGTTGTCTAGTGCTCATGTAAACCTTAATATGTCGTATGAAGCAAACCTGAGTTCACACCAAAAACATGGATTGGAGAACTGGAGTAATTTTGCATTAGCATTGATCTATGGTTATTAGTTCCTTTAACCTAAAAATTTATTTGAAGACAAAACGTACTATGTTGTAAGAACATTGTTGGGCTACGTAGGTGGCATCTCTAAAAGACACGATATCCAAAAAGGATGAGCAAATTGAGCGCTTACAATTACTTAAAGATCCAAAACATTACCATCCTGGTTTGAATGGAGAAAACGCAGCTTCTGATGAGGACAACGCAGAGAAGAGTGACAAGCATTATGGAGAGACGATTGTTCAGGATAGTGCACCACCAGATGTTGAGATCTCTGAATCTGGTGATGGGGATAATGAAGATAGACTATGTGACATATCCGACAGTGTTCCTTCTGCAGGGAATGAGCTTGATGGCTCTACAGAAGAAAGCACAAAACTATCAGACAAGTTGGAGAAGTAAGTAGTATATGATCTTGTTTTCCTGATAAAAGTTGAGTTGCATTTCAATATACACACATAGGAACGCTTGCAAGCATAAAGGAAGAACAAATTTTATGATACTATTCGTAAATTTGATGTTTCATGAAAAGCCATTGGTTACCATTTCAAAGGATTGGAATTTTATGCTGATGAGAAGTAAAAGAAGAAGAATAGGAAAGAAAGAAAAGTAAAAGTTATTAATTTTAATCAACAAAGATGAACACGCTAAATAATATTCTGCCATCATTCTGTGATGGTTACAAAGGAAGATTTGAAACTTGTTTACTTGTTATTACATTCTGAATACTCAATCACCATAAATTGCACTTAATCATTATAAAAATATTATCATTAATTAAAAGCAGGCTCCTAGTGAATGATTCCAACTCTCTCTTTTCACACCTGTCTTCTTCTTGGAAGAAATTCATGTTTTGCCTAGCAGGCTGCTTATTGGGATCTGGTGATTTGTAAACACTAAATGCTGAAGTTAAGTCTGCAACATTTTAAAGCTTTGTATGTGTATTACTAGGCATGCACGGACTCTTGTGAATCATTATTTGGGAAAGAATGAGAGAAAATTTAAGAAAGAAAAAAAGAACGGAAACAATATAGAGAACACATACGTGACGTACGGTAGAAAGCAAGAACAGGAGATGGCGTCTCTTGAGCTACATTTTGGTCTCTTATTACAGTTGTCATGTTGTGGCCTGTACATGTGCATCTTCATTCAACCTTGTATCTTTGATTTCTTCAGGAGTAAACTGGCATCAAAGATTCGAAGCCTACAAAAACTTGGACAAGCCAAATCGGCATTTGTCTCAGCATCAAGGGATTCCTTGAAAGCTCCGACTAGTGAGTATAAACTAGGACATCCTTAACTGATTGCTTAGCTCATGGATTCTTCTCTTATATTGCTCTATGCAACTGACTCGCAAAACTGTATCTTTCAGATGTTAAAAAAATTGCCGCTGCTACTACTGCTACTGCCAACTCATCCGCAATGAAGCCTCCCAAACGGTTGCCATAATCAAATCTTTTGAGCAAAGTTCGAGTAACACTATATTCTTTACTTTTGCTTTGTCATTTTGTAGCATCATTTAGCTCTAGTTACAAGCCGCATTAAGGCTTCTCGCCTCTTTACAAGTTTCTGTTTCAAGTCCTTACACTTGTGACTCAAGGCTGCAAATTTTGATCGCACCAATCATTTAGCACGTGAACTCTTCAGGAGTTCACATTCTAAATTTCGTCATTCAGATACTAGAAGCTGTACATATCCAATGCTGCATCATCTTGGTGGGTGTGGGTCTTAATTTCAAAATAAGATTTTTTTTTCCCCCTTCTTTTGTCTTCTTTTTTCTCTATGAGATCCTATAAAAAATTAAGACAAATATCGCCATACTATCCAAATTAGTGGTTAAAAGCTTCAACTCTGCAAGGATTCGCGTAGTTATGGAAAAAGAGACACCCATAAGAATTAGGAAAGGTCCTCGAGAAACTCCTTTATTAATGATGGAACTGGTAACATATGAGGTGCCAATGCCTATAATAAATCCTAATTATGGCTATTTAAAGGCCTTCTTCCCCATTTGATTTAATCTCCAAACCTATTAAAAACAAGAACAGCATGAGCACAATATTTGCATATGGTGTCAATAACGAGTCCAGATCCTCTGTCTAATATTATGGTGTCTTATTGTGTCCAATAAATCTCAGCCATTTATTTATGTGGGGTCTGCATGGGGCCCGCGTGGGTCTCGCAAAATAAATGGCTGAGATTCTATGAGACAGAATAAGACAGAGTAAAACTGGACAGAGGATCTGGGGTGAACAGATAGACGATCTAGAAGCTGCAAAGAAGGCAGGTGAGTTATTTGGCTATCCTCTTATGGTGAAGAGTAAAAGGTTAGCATATGATGGTCGTGGAAATTCAGTTGCTAGGAGTAAAGAAGAGCTTTCTTCTGCTATATCTTGTAAGTTGCTAATAACTAAAATTAGGTCATCTGAATTATGAAATGCCATGTGATTTAGACTTCCCATTCAGTTTTCAGTCCAAGAATTCTGTACTTGTCTTTTCTAGTTGCATTTCTCAATAGAAATTTTAAACTAGTTGAACTTACATCAAATGAAGAGCAGTTTTGCTGATATACCTTCTTGATTTCAAGTGAAGTAATCTCATGTGCCCTTTAGCTGGCTTTTGGGTGTTGGATGGCCCGACTTTGGGGATGACAAATGAAATACATGTGTAGTTTGGGTTGTAAGAGAATTTTAAAATTGGAATATTCTTCACTACAAAATGGAAGTACTAGTGTGTAACTGTCTAATTACCTGATTTTACGCAAGTGTAGGTTTTAAATGTTTTCCCATGTTTTTCTAGTTTAATTAAAGAGTTTGGTTCCATATAAAAGCCTCCTACTTTATACTCCACTCTTTACATGCATGCCCATGCAGAATTGTATTTGTGCATACAAACGTGTACTCTCATGTGAGAGCTGAAAAGGTACATTTACTTATATGATTTCTTTTCATAGGCATGACCTTGTGTTTTGTGTGTGGTAGATGGTTTTAACTATCTCCGGACGTTATTTAATAAAAGGAACCAGCTCCCTAAAACAACTTGAAGTCATCTTGCTTTTCATGCTTGCTTCATCTTTTCAGTTGTTTTAATTTCTCCTTCACCCCTTCTCATGTTCGTCTGCATTTGTATTAGAAACTAACCACTCCTTGTGTATCTTTAATGGATATTCACTCTCTGTTCAGGGATATCTCAGTTCCCTTAAGATGCTACTTTATGTATTGATGTATGGGATTAATAAATCGAAAGCAACCATCCTATCTAATATGCATTTTTTTGAATATGCATATGCGAGAATGCTAGAAAATATTTCCTTGTTATGTGTCTCTACAAGCATAACTTCTCTCTCTTATAATGTATTGGCTCCATTATAATCCTCCTTTCACGATCTCGCAAAACAAAAACCATGTCATCATGGTAATAAGAAGCCAAAACCAGAAATCAAATTGTTGTTAGTCATCGAATCCACTGAAGTTCGTAATGGGAAAGAAGGTAGGAAAACAGAACAGAGGTAAAGCATTTCCCATTGAATCGACTAGATAAAGATTACCATCAACACATATGAAGGTAAAAGCCAGTAGCATAATCTTATATCTATACCTTGATGGGTTCTAAGAAGGTTTTAACATTTTTTTTTCTATTAATACACTTCAAACTCGCGTACAAATGCAAAAACTTCAAACTCAAGTACCCTATTACGTGAAGACTTGTTGGGTGTTGGCCGTAAAAAGTATTGTTTCACAATCACAGCAAAACAGAGCATGCCAAACTAGCAGTAGAAAGCCATATCTACATACCGAAAGAAAAAAGGAAAAGAACTAATACAGATAATATAAATATAACACGAACATGGAGTCAGCCGAAGATGAGGATGAAAGTCGGCGCAAAGAGGAAAAAGAAAATCACACCTAAAGATGAAGATGCAGGTCGGTGCAAAGAGAAAAAACTGTTTCTAAAGAAACGAAAACCTGTTGCTAAATATTAGGAAAACGTATTTTTCTTATTTCCGTAATATGATTGTGGTTTTTTTTATTTTTTAAACACGGGAATGCAACAATAACTACCAAACGTGATTTAATAGGAAGTTTTATTTTTAATAAAAAAACCACAACCAAAAATGAAAAAATAAAAACAAACAAGCCCTTAGCATTTTTTCCATTTCAAAGTTGTAATATTCATTTTACTTATTTTACCTTATTTTTAAGCGTTTCATTTTTATTTCAAGTCCTATGATACAACTTTAAACATTTTCTCCATTTTAAAGCCCTAATATTCATTCTAGGGATTCCATTACACTTTAGTTTAGTTTCCGCATAGGACACAGTAGTAGGACATTTAGGAGGTAATATTCATTCTAGGCATTCCATTTTTATTTTATTTTATTTTTAAGCCCTAAGATATAAGTTCGGCATTTCAATTTAATTTTAAGATCTAATATCTACTATAGGTATTAGTTTAGTTTCTGCATAGGACATCTATAAGAACTCATTTTCAAATTAGGTGGAGCTTTAATAATATATGATTTTTCATGTTAGAAGAAGAATGGTTTAGCAAAAAAAAAATGGGTTTGTGTCTTCACCCAAAATATCGATGCATTAAATTATTAAAACATTTTTATATATAAATCATCTTTAATTCTTATAAAAAATCTAATATTTCTAATAACATAAATTAAATCATACAAATAAAGCCTATAAGTGATCTTTAAAATGGTATTATATCAATATTAGATAATTGTCGCAAATATCATTTGAAAACCACAACATCTTACAACGGTCAACATTAGAATGTGGAAGTTACGACATTACGACATTAATTGCAGCTACGATTATCATCTTGCAACACAGTTTAAATCCATTTGCCAATTCAAGATTCGCTCATTTATATTTCAGAAACTTTCTTTGAAGTTGATTTGCTTCTTTGTGTTTTCCACATGAGATTTCATTTTTCTAAGTACGCCTTTTCACTTATTACAATTTATAAATATAACCACCACTCATATTAACTTACCATACTAAAATAAAACAATTTATCCTTTTAAACTTTTCATCAAACACTTTATAGGCATAACAAATTCATCCCTAACTATTAACAAAAATACTAATACCTTGCATTCTTCACCAACGGGAACACATTCAGACGCACAATGAACCACTAACACCTGAAATAGACGCAGACAATACAAACGACATCAACCAAAACTGACTCAAACAAAACCTTCCCTAACAACAACAACTAGAAAAATGAAAAACCAAGTGGAAAGGAGGAATAACTAACCGGAGACAACAACGACAACGATGGTGTATAACTAAAGAATACCCAAAGACGACGACGACAAGATTGGTTGGAACAAAAAAACCATTTTTTTCACAAACCTTTCATAGACGGGAGAAGGGTTTGAGCTGCGTTAAAACGTGATAAGGAAACGACGTCATTTTTCTTCAAATTAAAACAACAACACGACGTTGTTGAATTTACCGACATAAATTTTTTTGCCTGTAAATTTCTTCTGCATTTCTTGCCAGGAACCATTGGCGCATATTTTTACGATGACTTTTACTAATTCACCGCTAAATTCTGTAGGCAAAGTTGCATCTCCCCCTTTACCGACGAAGTTTTTTTTCCACTACAAATTACCTTTTTTCCCGACCACTATTCCTATAGAAAGCAACATTCATCGCTAAAGTACTACATAATGTTTTCCATCAGTAATTTACAATTTTCTTGTAGTGATTAGTGATAATCACAAATTTTGGATAAAGTGAAAAATTGACTATAATGGATAAGGGATGTTAAAGCTTAATGTTTTATTTACTTGAAGAGTTGAACTTTAAGTAGGAGATTCTTTCTATCGCTATCATGAAGGGATTGAGATTTGTTTTAGGTAAGCATCTTTGCAAGATAGGATAAGATTAGATTTAGAGTAGGAAAGCATTATGAAAAGGACGTTCCCTACCTCTTCAAAGAATCAATCATTCTTTTTCTTACTTTTTTTTCGCAATATTTCATCTTTCTTGTATTTTTGGTGTTGAAACTTAAGTCATGTATAGCTAAGCTCAATTATTTTGATTCAAGAGGATTTAAAACTCTAGTTGTAACTTTGTGAGGTTTTGTTCTAAACTTTTATTCATGTTTTAATTCAAGTATCTATTATTTTGAGTTCCTATATTTGATTAATAATTAATATTGTTGATCTAACAAATTAATTTAATGTTGATTATTCTATAGCTATCCATGAATTTAATGATTTGTCATTGTCATGAAAGATTGATACAAGTAGTAAATAAGTTAGTAGTGAATTTGGACATTTAACTTATGATAAACAAAAAACTAAGTTGAATAATCGCAACTATTTCGATTATTTAATTTAGGGTTTAGTCTTATCATTTAATTGATATGAAAAGCTATCACACCCAATCAATTGATCATAAGTTTTAGTTTAGATGCTAGATTTAAACCAATTAATTTAGGAAATTTGAAACTTATTACAGCAATCATAATATGTTTCAGACCAATTGCTTGAATTGTAATACTTATTCTTTTTATACCAATGATCAATGTTATAATTAGATGAGATTTTTCTTGAATCGGAGTTATGTATTCTTAAATTTCTCACTTTTATATTCAGTTGATTTATTTTAATGTCTTGTAATTAGTTAACTAATTGAAAACCCCTCACTTTATTTTATTATTTGAAATTAAGAAACTAGTATTTAATTCTTTTGAGATTCAAGTTAAAGTTGGTTCCATGACTACTACAACAAGTTAAAGAATTAAAATTAATTTTAAGAGTTTCGATAACCTGACCACACATGACTTGAACTATCTATGCTACAAATCCATACTTGATCCATGTTGTTAATTATATTGATGTATGTGACCATTGATTAGTCTAGTCTTAACAATTGGGACAAAGATTTCTTTGATCCTATATTAATATGAGGTTCAGCCTGATCTTGCTGAGGTTGAATGCGTTGTTTGGATTCATGATCTGTGCGACTCTGGCTATGGAATACCTGTAAAACAAATAACGGCGGGCCGGGAGTTGATTCCCGGGAGGCCCATCCGACGATCAAGTCAGTCTTTTTATGTAGATTTTGGTTGCTGAAAGCAGACGAAAATAGGGTTGTAATTTCATACCTGTATCATGGTAAAACAGTACCTTATATATGTTGTGGATGCTAGGTTTACGTAAATCTTTGTGTTTGCATGGGAGTCTAACACCTGATGGGCAGCACGGGCCGTGGACGTGTGGAGATGGGCCTGGGCCTAGCACAGCCGACCTAACCATAAGCCCCCTACTCCTCGAGCCTGATCGAAGAGAAGGATCGAAGGAGTATATAGGGACCGTATAGTCTGTCTTTATAATAGCTCGTGCCGGGCCCGATTGGCTAATTATCGCCTCTGGGGTGACCAGTCACATACAATAGCCCGGTAAACCGATCGATTGTCCTCACGGAAACTGCTCATTCGGTTATTCCACTAGGGTAGGTCGATCGGGCGAACACGGTAGTTGGGCCGATTGAGGGTGCTGAAATCCAAAACGCTTGGTGTAGTTATTGTTGACGGTTTGCATTCTCTAGGCGTCACTGAAATTTGGAACGTCGCATCTCTTTGACCGCCGCACAGCTGTCGCGCGCCATCACGTGTATTCCTTCGTTTGCCGCGCCGCTCCAGCCGCTTAGATTTTTCCCACGTGGTAAACTCGGATTGGTATGTTTATTCGGTTGATACTATAAATTCTGGGACGTTCAGTTCTTCTTTATTCTGTATGGCTCTTCTCAACCTCTGTCTTTTGTCTTTTCGTCTCTTCATCCCATGTTATCAGAATGCGTCTGCCACTATCGTCCCAACTCCGGGTTTCAACCATCAACCAGACGTGTCCTTTTTCCCTCTTTCCATCCAAAATTGCCTTGCCAGTAGTTGTGGTGCCGGAGAACATGAGGGACAAGCTAAGGGCTGGGATCATGTTGATAGGGTTGCAAAGTTCGTTGCTCGCGGACTATGCCGATACGTCGTGTCCACTCGAGCTTAGCCTTTTTTCAGAAGAAAAAAGGAATAGTCGAGAGAAAGCGAGAGGTAGTTCCTGACGAGGGCCTGTGACGGTGAAAATTGTGGGCTTGTGAAGAATTTGGCTGTCACAGGACTTGTCAGCACAAATATATCAGAACCTGTGAGAGACAGGTCGCTTGACTCTAGCGTGGAGGAGTTCGTTGATGATATTTGTAGTAGACTGGGTAGGAAAGATGTTTCTTTTCTAAGTAAAGTGCTCATCTGGTCGAGCTTGTGACCAGGGCGAACTTATTGGAAATAAAAGGAAATCTTGTTTTTATTCTTCGTTCGTCTTTTCAATTTCGTCAGATGAAGCTTCGAACTATCGCTAGCTTTGTATGATAGGTTACCCTTTCGGATAGCACGTAGTGAACTAGCGCGTCCAATGTAGGTCGGTCGATTGTTAAGTCCGATGCGGGCCGATCGATCGGGATTGACCTTCTCAATATCCCCTGTTTCCAAGGATCTTGTCTTGGCATTCAGGTCGAACGATGCCAATGTCGAGCGATCCAACATCTCGTGTTGGCAACCTTGTCGATCGATGTCGATGTCGAACGACTGGTCGATGTCGAACGATTGGTCGATGTCAAACAATTGGTCAATGTCGAACGATTGGTCGATGTTGAGCGATGGGTCGATGTTAAACGATTGGTCGATGTCGAACGATTCGAGATGTCGAACGATTCGAGATGTCGAACGTTCCAAGATGTCGAACGATTGGTCGATGTCGAACGATTCAAGATGTTGAACGATTGGTCGATGTCGAACAATTCAAGATGTCGAACGATTGGTCGAT
>JANZLH020000111.1:539772-558135 GCA_026770325.2 Erythroxylum fimbriatum
GAATGTCATGTATGCATGTACAGTAATTTCATGTGCACAATTGCTACTGTGTAGCAATCCTATTATGCATGAGCAGTCCTATGCAATCCCAATCTATCTCATCCTATGCCAATTTACCATTCTACCCTTCCAATTGAGGGTGAGATGTTACATAAACAAGAAAGTAAATCTACTTGTAATTAAAGAACATGAACCAAAGTACAAAATCAATAATTAAAATAAAATTTTATATTTATAATATATTTAAATTTAAATTTTTTACAAAAAATAACTAAAAATTATTAAAAAATAAAAGAGACAAAATTAAATTTCTACATATGATATATAACCTTCAAATCAATTTTTAAAAAAAATTGATCCTATTCAATTCATCTAACAATTATTTTATCAATGGTATAGGAAGCTTATTATTCATTGTTTGTTTTTAGTTCTCTGTAATCAATGCATGAATATTCATGTATTATCTTTCTTTCTCACTAGCACAACAGGAGATGAAAAAGGCACACTTTGCTAAATGACTCCTTGTTGAAGCATTTCCCACACCAATTCTTCTATAGCTTGCTTTTAGACTCCAAACTATTGTTAGGGTCACAAGTTAATATTCTCAACTCTTTCCTTCAACATAATATGATGACCATGTCCTCTTAAATATGAAACCCCTCCTAAAAAACATCATTATATGCTTTCAATAATTCACTAAGAGCCTCTTAAAACTTCACCAATAGTCTTTATACTGTTAATGTCATTTCCATTCCCTAATATGTGCATTATAATGACTTAACCCACATTAATCATCTATCATTCTTTGGTAGCAGATAACAATTGACAAGTTACATTGGTTCCTTCTAACAATTTCTTTACTTGTCGAAAAGAAGTTATAATTATCCCACCTTTACTTCCACTATATAGCTCCCTTAACTTTCCTTCCCATTTGAATCTCATCATCTCTTTTTTGTAATTACAAATCACATCATCTAATGAAGTAAGTCATTAAATACCCAACTCCATATCACCACCTCTAATATTAATAACATATGCATCGGTTACAAAGTTTTAATTATTCATTACCTAACCAAAGTTCTTATATATTTTGTTACATTTGTTCTTTAATCCACCACCCACTATAATGGTCACATATTTAATGTCTTCAACTTGATATTATCTTTTACTCATAATTTTTTCATTCACAAAATTATGTTTACTCGATTAATCAAAATGCATATAGTTCTGCCTTCACATCTACCTAACTTTTTTTGAAATTTTATAAAAGGTATAACTATCATTGCCTGGAAATAAATAGGAAGTTGATGCTCCTTATATTTTTAATCCACTCCTACTATTGCTTCTCCTTCCTCTTTTCACCATTTTATTTCATTATATACTCAGTCCCTATTTGGTTCCATTTTTTTAAAAAAATTTGTTATTATTTTCATAAAATTAGAAATAGATGCTAAAAACATGTTTGGTTAAACATGTTTTCATTTTTTGTTTTTTAAAAAAAGACAACAATTATATGGAAACGTAAAAATCAGGTTTTTGTCTATTTTGAAAACAGATTTTTTGTTTCACAAAAACAAGTTTCTCTATGTCTTCTGTCGTCTTCTTTGTTTCTGCTGTTTGCGATGCCTAGGTTTGTTTTCGTATCTTCTTATGTGTGTTTTCTAACCTGTTGTTTGATTTGTTATTGTTGTTATTTACGTTGAAATATAAACTACACGTCATGTCCATCACCTTCTCTTCCAATTGTCTTTGTCTTCACACAAGAGAAGTGAAAGAAAGCAAGACAATTATGCTACAGAGCAAGACGATTATGCTAAGTAACATGCACATGTTATTGTAGCATAATTAAAACTAATTTTTTAATTCATCAACCATTGTTTTCTTTCACAGAAGAGTCCCTTCTTGTGTTTCTCACCAAACAGTGCTCAGGGATAACTTTAGAACTACAACGGTGTCAGGTTACCAAATAATTTGGTGGGTACTCAGAAAGAAAATCGTTCTATGCATTATTACCCTCGTTTAAGTCCCTCACCACTTTGCATAAACAGTTGTTGCATTTAAAGGCTGCACCGAATCTTATCATCTAAACCCTATTTCCCTTCTTTAACCTCTTTTGAGTATGGGTGGATCAACCTCTTTTGAAAAAGATAAGGAAAAGAAAGCTCAAGGGATTCCTGTTGCTCCAAGAAAAAATGGAACATAAACTATCAAACCAAACTTCGAAAGAGTTGGGAGTAGAAGAACAAAAAGAAAAAACAACTTATATGAAACTTCAAGTTTAACCCACCACTTAAAACTTATATTTATTGAAAAATAAAATCTAAGAACGTAGAACAAACATTGTTTTATCATCCAAAGAATCTTCTTTCCTCTGTTATATCATTTACTTGTATTTCATTGAAAAGAAATCAGTTTCCCAAGATTACACAACAGGAAGCTATTGACCTGGAAAAACAAACCAAAACAACGAGTTAACACGCAGAGGCTACTAATACCAGAACTTCCATATGTTTTTCCCTCTTTTTTCACCACACCAATGCACCCAATGAACAAAACAGGAAACCCAAAAGAAGATGATGAAGAAAACAAAGTCTACACCGAAGCTTATCATCCAATAGCATATGAGGAATGATGATGTTTGTTAGATTTTACATTTCTGTTAAATACATCAATTATGATCGAAGTGGGGTCAAATGGTGGGCTGCTAGTTTGACTATCATGAATATATTATGACTTTGCTTAAATTTACACCTTTATTTTTATGCTATAGAATCAAATTTAGACCATTATTTTTATTCTATCATTTCCATGCACTTGTATACAATTTAACATTTAATATGGTTGTCTCATATTTATTTTGAATCAAGTTTAGTATTTAATATTTTGCAGAAATTGTTGTGTTTGTCTCATGTTTATTTTGAACCATTTTGAACCATGTTTAGCATTTAATACTTTGTAGAAATTGTTGTGACTGATATCACTTATATGTGATTACATTTAGTGATGGAAGGTTTGAATAATATGAATGATTCCAATGATTGTGTGGAAATAAATGAAAAAGATGGAGTATGGAATGATACCATAGAGATGTATTTAATCTCCTTGATGGTTGAAGAAGTGGAGAAGGAAAATCAAATGACTACTACCCTTTCCAAATCTGGTTGGAAGAATATTAAGGCAGGGCTTCAAACAAAATGCAATAAGGAGTATATTGATATTCAATTGAAGAATAAGTATAATGGATTAAGGGCTAAATTGAAGAATTTCAAGACCTTACTAAAAAAAAAGGAATAAGGTACAAGTCCTTTACTGGTGAAGTTAAATGTTACAAATAAATGTTGGGAAAATCTATTTAAGGTAAAATATGTCTTTGTTTTATTAATATTTCATATTATATAATATTTATTCTCATATTCCTTTTCATCATTATAGGTACATAAAATGACTCATAGATTCAAGAAAAAGGATGTAAGAAATTTTCAGACTTGTGTCATATTTTTGGAGATGCTATTACAACTGGTATGCATGAACATCCATCAACTAAATCTCCATCGAATAGTATAGAAAAGGAACATGGAAATGATGTTGATGAAGATTACTTGTATAATGAAAAACAAGATCAAGATATAAGTTCTCCATCTAAGAGAAAGAAATCCCCTAAGAATAAGAAGGCAAAGAAGACACATTCTAACATTGTAGAAGAGGTCTTGCTTATAAGGTAAACAATCAAAAAGGAAAAATGATGTTTAACAATAGGCATTTTTTATTAAGAAATGTTATTGAAAGATGTATTGGCGTTCTAAAAACAAGATTCTCTATACTTAAAAATACGTCGAGCTATGATATGAAGAAACACAAATATATCGTTATTGCTTGTTGTGTTATATATAATTATATTAGAATGTATGGACAAAGCAATGAATTATTTGATAGTTGTACTGAAAATGAAGAACAAATTAGGAAAAGTTAAAATGAAGATGCAAGTTCTCAAGTGGAGTATAATATCACTCCGGTACAACTTTGAGGTATGTCTTAGAATCGAGACGAAATTGCTAAACAAATGTGGAGTGATTATATTATTTATAATTGGTTAATGTTTCTTTTTGTAAATGATAGTACTATTATGTTTTCAAAAATTGTAATATGATGTACATCTTTTATTGATTTAGAATGACTTAATATAATTTTCTAATTTATAGAATTTTATTATATACAATTAATGTGTAAATTTTTTATTTGCATATATTTTAATTTTAGCTATAATGATAATTAATTAATTTAAAAAATAATGAATTATATTAAAATTATTAACATAAGAGTATAATTACAAAAATAAAAACACGATAATAAAACCAAACATGTTTTTTTAGTTTTTTATTACAAATCTCAACTAAATAGATTTTTTATTTCAGTTTTTATATTACAAATCTCAATCAAACAGGTTTTTGTATTTTATGGAAAAAAATAAACCAAAAATAGAAAACAAAAATCAAAAATCACAACAAAAAAATAGAAGGGGAACCAAACGATTTCAACTTCAACCCTTTCAAGAACAAATTGACCAAATATGGTTATGGCATGATTAATTTGTGAGATGAAAAAAAAATCAAACTTGATACAATATTTCTTGATTGAATCTAAATGCTTGAATTCATTTAATTTTCCTATAGGATCTTCGACCATAGACTTCTCGATTTCTGCTCCAAGGCAATAATATACCCTCCTTACTTAGATGTTTCCATTGTCAATCCAGTCCATAAGTCTAGTTGGTATTGTGCCAAAGCCTTTCTTATAACATGCATAAGTTAGAGTTCAATATATCATAAAAATTACTTACACCTAAATGTCCAACTTTCTAAGTCCTTGCCATTGATGGTGGGAATTTTATTTCATAAATCATTTAAGTAGGATATAATTGTTTGATGATAGTAATTTTATGAATCCTCCCTTCAATATTTATTGACTACTTTGATGTTATAATTGCAACATCCATTTTTGCATATTTCTTTCATGTTTCATTTAAGTTCTCTTTCACCTTTTTTACGTCTTGTGACATAATTCTATCAGTTATGATCATAATTTTTCTACCATAAAAAATCAACTACTCTTATACCAATTTATAACATAAAAAGTATTTAATAGAAGAATAGAAAAAAAATTAAAGAGAAAGATAAGAGAGAAGAAAAGAGGGTAATCTATTGATTAATCAAAATTTATTAAAACGACTAATATAATATAGTCATTGATAGTCTTCCACTTCTCATATAACATATGATATTAATACTGGGTTTTATGGCAGCAAAGGTCCCTGTGGTTTTAATTTACAACATATTTTTCCTGTGGTTTTAGTTTGGGCAGCACAGATCCCTATGGTTCCAATTAAGGTCACGAGGAGTCCTTTTAACCTGATATAGCAGGTTCAACAGGTTACTATGACTTTCAATGACATGTGTCAAAAGGTTATTGGATGACAATGACATGTCCACTAAAAAAAGCAAAGGTATGTTCTGATCTTAAGTTATACGTGTATTGTTTTCTACATGGTATACTTGTAAATACTATTTTCTTTATATAGGTTGCAAAAAGTCAGAAAAATGGCGGTGCTTCATCGGAGACGTACTTCAGTGTCCAAAGAGGAGCTTTTGTGTTGGCATCCTCAAATAATCCACCCCAGAGCGTAGCTGACAACCCTATTGCAGATTCTTCACAACAATTGCCCACTCAAGAGAGTCAAGCTTAATTCAAATTTATGAAATTGGTATATGATATACATTATTTCCTATGGATTTTGGTATATGATATACTTTCGGTTGGTTGTCCCAACTGTTGAATTTGCTCTTTCCTTCTTATGGATGTCACAGTGGTGGCTAATTGTTCCTTTCTGAATTCTGCCATGTTTGTGAGTTTGTGAGTAAAATATATTTGTATTTACAGGCTGAAGTTATCTTAACATCAATGCCAAGATTGATTGTATAGGGCTTTATAATGAATTAAGTGGTTCTGCTTAGACTACTTAAAGCTTAAACATTAAAATAGTAATTACCTAATTAAACACTTCACATGCATAAATGTTGATTGGTTGTTTTACGAAAAGACTTGGTTCGAAATACAATCCCTGGTTTCATGGAAAGCACCAAACTTGTGTTGCTTCTCATTTCAAAGTCTCTCATCTCATGCCATCTATATCTTAGCCCCTCCTGGTCTTCAGTTTTCTCATAGTCACAAAACTACCAAGAAACAAAACCTGTCAACACCAAATGGCAATGGCTTGTATGATCAGTTAATCCCAAGCCCTGGAATTCGAAGCAAATTATGTTCAAGAATGTTGCTGTTGTTTTATTTGATTAGAACAACAGCAACATTCTTGTTTTATTTGATTAGCTTTGTGAGTTTCAGCAGCTTAATTACATCAGAATATCAAAACTGTGAACAAATTTGTGAGTTTCAGCAGCTTAATGGGGCAATAGAAATCACAATCTCAATCCATATCTGTAAATATATGGATACAAAACAACTACACAGCCAATGAACTTGATATTCAACTCTCAAAGTTAATCTTTAGAAGGCATTAATCTGGAACCAAAACATATTCTTTGATAGTTGTGCCTTCAGCAGCAGTCTACATACAAACCGAAGCCATAATGGAACTAATGTCATATTTCTTCAACTTACATTAAGGCGTTAGAATTTATTCAAAATGGCCATAATAACCATCCCCACAATGACTCCAATGGCAAAGCCTAAGAATGAGTTAATATCATTGACTGCTTCACTTGGTGGAAGTGTGAATGGAGTCGGCATGGCGGATGGTGCATTGCTGGTAGTAGCAATGTCTTCAATGCGACGGGTGTGAATATCATTGACTGCTTCACTTGGTGGAACTGTGAATGGAGTCGGCATGGCAGATGGAGCATTGCTGGTAGTAGCAATGTCTTCAATGCGACGAGCTGGGATCAATGGATCCAGGACATAAGCACTTTGTGCTTCATCCAATGTCCGATAGCCCTTGAATCGAGCATTCGGAAACCCCTCAGTAACCAATTTGACATCACCCCAATTGGTAAAAATACCAACTTGGCGTCCAGCAAAGACCACATAGTACTTGTATCTGCCCATCGCTAGCTACCTGCAAAATGATTCATATATCTTAAGTAAAATCTCACATCATATTGATTTTTGGTTAATCTCAAATATCAACTTTCATGCAGAAGGATGTTTACAATTTTTTTTTGAATTTTAAAAAAATGCAAAGAAGTGTCCGATTCTGTTTCCTTAATAGCAAATTTTGATCTAGGAAGTTATTGAACAGTGAATAATCATATCTAGTTACTCCTTAATTTTCATACCAGATATAGGGGATTCTGATAAGTAGGACTACACAGTAATTCACAGAGGGGGCCTAGATCAGTTACAAATTGAGGAGTAAATGACTGTTATGAGAACTCATTTTTTGTGATGCACTGTTAATTAAGTCCTTGCGAACTTACAGAGTTCAACTTGTTGTGCATAAGTTGTAACAAGTAACTTACGCACCAAGATCTATACGCGCACGTATATAACATGTGTGGATGCTAACTGTTATCATTACTGCCAATTAATAACAGCTAGCATAATATTCGTGTACTAATTAAATGGTGAAGCAAAATCGAAAATCTACGAATAGAAAAACACTAAGACTATAAAAAGACAAATTCGTAGTTTAGCAAACAGTAAGTGGTTCGCCATTGGATGCCGTAGTCAGGACTTGAAGTCGTCAATAGTCCTAATAAACTTGTTCTGTTTTTTAAAAGAAAATGGAACTCTACAAGTAATCCTATTCTCGTTATTAATTTTGTAGGATTAATTTCTAGAAGCAAGAAAACACGTTGCAGGATCAAGCTGAAGAGTACATTTAAGTTCTAGTTAGGATTGAAATTTATGTCTTTCAAGACAAATGTGACAAATAAAGTAAACAACTCAACAGAAATGATACAGTCCTGTGGTTGGTGATCATTTTAACCACTCCTAGTAACCTTTGTCCACATTTATTTAACAACAACAAAGAAGAGGCGATTAGTACTGTAGAAGCAGTCATTAAATCGAATATTATATGCCAATGATTATTGCATATGCTTCTTCAATATCCGTTTCCCAACTTGTACCTTACAATATTAAATAACGTTGATATCTTAATACAAGTATATTCATTGACGATATTTATATAAATAAATAATAACGATCCTATTGAATGAAAGTTATAGCTCGTGCCTTTGGTGTTGACTCAATTAACGTACTTATCATATATTATCTCCCGTTGCAACACATTATAAATGCTATTGGAAATCAGATAAAATTAACAATATAATCTGACACTTCCATAGTTAAACACAAACAAAGATGATGTAATATGAACATCTTTTAGAAAGAGGAAGTAGTGAAGAACATGTCTTCATTGAACTAGCTAGGGATGGGTGGGCGGAAATGGGTGAAGGTGGTTGGAGGAATTCACACATAGAAGAAAGCTGCCACGTTCATGGAATCTAGTGTAACCAAGACTCAACCCTTGTGCGCAATAACAATTGCCACTCATTTTAATTTCCCTAACCCTACTTATCCTTGTAGTCAATGGGACGACAGAGTCGGTGTTGGGCATTTTGGCAATATTTTCAAAACTCTGGTGACAATTCATATATCCCACTTGCCAGGCCAAGTGTGGAAATGGCGTTTTAGTTAAATATATCTAATTAAAATAAAATAAAGGGTTCCCTTCACCACCTTTGTCAACGTGTTAGCTGTAATTATCATCAAATATTAAACAAATAAAAGAGTGGGTTATAAATGATAAATGAGACACAAACCTTCCCTTTATAAGCTCCTGTTGTTGATTCTATTTAGCTTGTTTATTTCAAGAATCATTCTCTTCAACACTGATTCACGAGTTACCCTAGGTTTCTGACTAATACAAATGGAGGAAAACCTTCCACCTGGATTCCGATTCCATCCAACAGATGAAGAGCTTATTACGTTCTATCTGACGCGCAAAGTTTCTGATATTAGTTTCACTTCTAAGGCTATCATCGATGTTGATCTGAACAAGTGTGAACCTTGGGATCTTCCAGGTACTCAATGGGTATCATTATAAACTGCATGTCAGTTTTTTCAAGGATCGAAGTTCATTTTTTGCTCTCTGTAACTTCAGCGTCCTCTTTCGTGCTCTCAGCATCTGGAGAATTGGATCACCCGTTCCAACTTTATATTTGTTTCTCTAGGTCATTGCATATTGTCGATTGTCTAGACTTTGTTTGATGGTAGGTTTCAATAGTACTATCATTTGTTTCTGCTCAGAAATGTGACTATCTTTCAAGCTTAGATAGCAACTAGAATTGAAAACCAAAAGAGTTCCTAGGTTTTATTAAACATGTTTTTCTAACAATTATAACACAGAAAATGCATTTTTCAAGAAAATAAATGCATTTTTCTAAGTGTTTTAGTTTATACTCAGACTCGCTTTATACATTTACATTTCTTATTTATACATTGGACAAACTAATTAAAATGAACAATTTTTGAGATGTTCATTGTGTGAGTAGGCTTTGCAATTATGATTAAACAAAAAATTGTAGAATAAAATGGTACGATTATGGGGACAAGAGAAGGTAGCCTTTGCATTCTGCTATTAGTTACCACTACTAACTACAACTACAGCAATAATAGGATGTACAATGGAAAGAACTGCAAACATAGAACTATCTCAAACAGACACTTGGGTGGATTTTCTGGCATAAGTTGTCATATTACAAGTTTGAGTAGGATAAATTGGTCGCATAATACAATAGAAGAAGCAAACATGTTTTCAGTGAGAAAAGGAAAAAAAAAAAAAACAGAAAACAGACACGTGATTCCATATGGATTATATGATGATACAGGTAAGGCTTCCATGGGAGAGAGAGAGTGGTACTTCTTTAGCATGAGAGATAGGAAATACCCGACTGGACTTCGAACCAACCGAGCCACTGAAGCAGGTTATTGGAAGACTACAGGCAAGGATAAAGAAATATTTCGCGCTGGAATGCTTGTAGGAATGAAGAAAACCCTAGTTTTCTACAAGGGTAGAGCTCCCAGAGGTGAGAAAAGTAACTGGGTTATGCACGAGTACAGGCTAGAAAACAAGCATTCTTTCAAGCCCACTAAGGTATGTACTCATATCTCAGTATATACATATAAACAAGGGATTTTTACTGTCACAATTTCAATTCTATAACCGTAGTGTTACGATTTTGTTGATCTATGACTTCTTTAAACCCAGTTAGAATTTTAACTATACCTGTATTAAGTTCAATTATCGAATAGCCATAATCATATTGTTCCTCGCATCTATTTATAACCTTTTTACGTAAATAACCTACACCTGAATATATATAACAGCTTAACATGCACCTTCCTTCCATTAATTTCTTGATGTTTCGTTGTTTCAGGAGGAATGGGTAGTTTGTAGGGTATTTCAGAAGAGTTCAGCAGCTAAAAAACCACAACAACAGGCACCATCCCTACAAGAAACTCAAGGATCTCCGTGCGATACAAATTCAATCCTCAACGAATTTGCAGACAATGAATTACCAAACTTAAATAGCATTGCGAGCTCATCAAGTGGATTCAACAATCTTTGTACACCAACTTACAACTATCAAAACAATGTACATATGAACAATAACATGAACTTTAATATGAACTGGACTGCAGCTAGAGAAGCAGCAGTGGCTAACACACTTGCTTCCCTTTCATGGCCTTCAAGTTTGCTAGGGTCTAATCTCACAATGAATTCCTTGCTTCTCAAGGCATTACACAGGAGCTATCAACAAACAGAAGCTACTGATTACTCTTTCATGACAAATTACTCTTTCATGACACAAGGGACCGCTGATCAGTTTGGGACCGATTTGTGTTCAAATTGCCAACCGTCCCCTTCGATGGTATTAGAATCACTGGTTTCACAACCACATCAAGAGCAATTTTTTAATGTGGACTCCATTTGGTGAAGCTGTAAAGCCAAAACTAACATATACGGAAACTTTTTGTGATCGATCAAGTGTACATGTGGTTGGGCTAAAGCTAGCTTCTACCACAAGTATAATATCGTTATTAGATGATCAATAACTTTATATGTAGTAGGTCATCTGAGAAAACGGATAAGAAACTTTCATGTACATGTTGGTCTTTCTATTTTCCACTGTGAATTGGTGTAGTGATTTCTTACCGTCAACTTGCTCTCCAATTTCCAATATTAACTTAGTTATTACTCCCATCCATACATGTTTAGTTTTAGTGGAATGAGAGATTTCAATTGATGTCGCTAATGCAATATCATGTTCATGGATATCAAACTTTCGGCTGTCACATTAGCAATTAATTGTTGCAATTTATATGTGATATTATTAATTGATTAAAAAATGTAATTATTTATCTTTATATATTTTTTAATTATATTTAATGATTAATATTCGATAGAAAATTTTTGAGATAATTATTGTACAATTAAAATTATAATGTGATCATAATTATTAGATTCAAAAGCTTGTGTATTAGTATTAAATTGTTTGTAAACATAATTTTATCAAGATATAATAGTAATAGAGTAATAAAATTAACAGGCGAAACAATCATATGTACCCCAAATTAATTCTTAAATTTTTATAAATAACAAGTGCAATATAGGAAAGTAAGAGTCAATCCCACGAAGAATTCTAGGTTGCCATTCGTTACGAAAAAAACAATTAATAGAGGAGGGTTGTGAAATTTTGTTGTGAAATTTTGTAAGAAGGAAATTAAGGAAATAATAAAAGGCGATTTTTTAATAAAACAAACCTTGGTTTATATTTGCTTCCACCCCTTGAAACTATGATTAATCATTGGCACAAAAATAATTATTTCATTAATCATATATTCTCTATGATACTAAATATGTCTTTCCTTAGGAATATTTAATCAAAAATATGAAATTCAATTAACTTTTACTGCTTAACAACCTTAGATATGATCCAAAATTTAATTAAACAATAGTTTTGAGATAAAAAGACCATCAAAGTAAGATAACACATTATCCATGGTTGCATTTAATCTAGTTGAATGCTTTTCGTAAGAGAAATAGTTTCTGACATGACAAATTAAAACTCCTAATTACTACAAATGATTAAAAGAATTAAACTTTAACATATTTAAACTATAAGCTAGCAAATGATCATTTCAATCAACAAACTAATAGCGACATTAGAAATCAATCAAAAATAATTATAAAATAGAAGCATAGAAAAGCAATCCAATACCTGAATAAATAAAATACTCCACTATAGTTCTAAAAACAAATTTCAATTCCTTCAATGAAGAATAAAAGACATAGCTAACAATAGTCATTTCTACCAGTAGAAGTTAAAGAAAAACTACTTTAATGTCTATTAAAGAAAGAAGAAAACAAGAGAACTTTGAAAAGCTGGAAAATGTAGCTAGAAGATGGACACTTATAGGCATTGAAACCCATATAGAAATCTTGTGATTATGATTCTTTGGATCCCCCATATTCATAACTTCATTAATTTTCACCCATATTTGATTAAGATAAGGTTTTTAACTACTTTTAGCACATTTTTCTTACAAATTCGAGGTATAGAAATTGCAGTTTGCATCTCTCGTTTAAGATCATGCCAAATTGTTTCAACAAAATATTCACTTTAATTCCAATAATCTGATCTCAATCGGTAAAATAAAACATTTGTTTAGCCCTAATATCCTTGATTCACCCTTGAATATTGTTAATATTTCTCTTCCATTTAAATTTTGAATTTGGATTAAGATTCAATCCTTCGTTAATTCAAATAACATCTTAAAACCTTATCCTGCAAAAATAAAAAAAAATCTAAGTTTTGAACATATTACAATATGATTATGAAAGATTTTGAATGATAAAAATAAGGTAAAATTACGACACATCATTAACACACATTATATACGACACATCATTAACACACATTATATTTTTCTCTTACAAAAAAAAGGTGATCTTATGAATTAAAATATTTAAATATTTAAACAAATGCATAAGTACTTACTGGATAATATGTTTACTAAATTAGCTCACTAATGAAGATCTTAAATGGAACATGACTGGACTATGAATCAAATATTAATATGCAATAACAAACATGATTGGATTTTAATGGATTAGAAACTATTTTTATATTTTATGTATAATTAAAATATTATATGACAAAAAAATTAAATTATATGTTATAACTATGTATAGATAGGTTAAATCAAACCACTTTAATATTCTTAATATTTAGGTGTTTGTGATATGTTTCTAAATGTTAATCTTGATCTATGATTTTAAATTATTTAATTAAAGAATTAAAGATAAATTAAAAAATTTTAAATATATCTAATTCACTACAATTCATAAATATTGTTAATATCTTAGGAACTTAATGAGTTATACGTCTTGAGCAATTTAAAGAGAAAAATTAATTTGAATTAAGTTAGATCTAATTATTTAATTTAAGAAACTTTAAGAACCAAATATGAGATATCTAAATTTTTAAGATTAAATTCTATTATATAATTAAATTTATACTTTAATTATAGCTCATAATTCAATTTTAACAAAATTCAGAAAACTATAATCATTCTCAACATAAATGGGAAGACATTAAAAGAGTTGGTGCTTCCTTTCAAACTCTCTTTATAAGTTAAAGTGCTCTTTTTTCACTCTATAGATGCCATAAAGACTAGATAATTACATCAATGGTTGGTTATTTCATCAAGAAGAAAAGTTTTTAGAAGAATTATGCACATGGCTTGGCTTTAACTATTATTGTTTTAAGTTATTATATTAAAATGATTTGATTAAAAATCGTGAAAATTATTATATTGTGTATGTAATTTGATTGTGGTTAATTTCTCAATAAAAATATCAAAACCTCTTTTAATTGTTTAACATGATAGTTTTCTTCATTGTTATTGATTTGAAATACTTTAAAGTTACCATAAAAGTTGCATATGATACTCACACATATCTTTAAACTGTTTATGTTATAAAATATTGCAAATTATGTTTTCTACGTATATTGTTTTTAAGTTGTTTGCATTATTCTATTTTTAGATATTGACATTTCTAGAAATTGTTTAAGTATAGATTATTTAATAGATAATATTTTTACGATATTAAAATGAAAAATACAAATTAAAACTTGACATCATCACCTAGGTATCTTTATATTTGCAGTAAAATGTCATTAGCAATAAAGACATTAGGAATTGATAAATGGTTATCTAAAAGGAGTAGAAATAATGTGATCCAAGGAGAAGAGCAGTCAAATCACAAATAAAATAGAAAACACAACCAACAAATGATCCATATTCAATGTTAAACTAGCTCGAATAGAAATCATAGCCACAAGGAATGAGGGGATAATATGAAATATGCTCTCTTTGCTCATTTTCTCAATCCTTTTATAGTTTAAGTGACTCAATTGACTCTTTTCCTCACTTTACCCTTCCATTCAATTTAATCTTTCATATATTAACTTCCTAAACCATCTAAGGATAAAAATATTAGTAATAACATGTTTTGATATCATCAAAACCATAGGTCACACTCTTTTGATCCAACATATATCACTTTAACAATTATACAAACTTAATAATCCAATTACACACCTAAAACATAAAACTTTTATAATCAATTCTTAACTAAAATAAATCAAAATAAAATTCAAGAGCACATAAATGAAACTGTTTTGTCCTTAACCATCCCCCCTTTTAGTTAAATTACTTTATTAGCTTACTAACTTCTTTACTTTTCTTTATGCATTTCTTTAAAGTTATCTTCATTTCTTATTTGGTATAGAGATAGTTATTGGTCCTCATATCCTTCTTCTTACTCCATCATCCCCTATAGGCCCTTAACTGCCTTCTAATGTGGTATTCAGATCAGACCTGAGAACCTTTATTCTATTGTCCCTATGTTTTAAACCCCCTATAAATCTTCCTCTAATATTCCTCCTTCTCCTTTTGCTTCTCCTTTATCCCATGCTTTCCCCTCGTCCAATGTTTTTGGTCTCCCTAGTGATCTTAATGCAGTTGTCCTTAGTAACTCTTCACCCTTTGGTAATACTCCTCCTGCTACTCTCTCTCCTCTCAACCTAAAAGCTTATAATCAAGTAGTGGATTTTTGTGGACCTTGTGACAAGTTCATATTTATCACAAATGTCAAGAACTCCCTCTCATGTATTATTTCACCTCCACTATTATTTTTACATACTAGAGCTGCTAAACAGAGAACTACAATGGTTGGCTTTTTTATTGATAAGAGGCCTTCCTTCCCTCATATTAAGACTTAGGTAGAAACCAAATGGAATAAGTATGGCTTAGATCAAACACTTATAATGAAGAGGATTACTTTCTCTTCAAATTTTGGGACATACATAGCATACAAGCTATTGTTGGGCAAATGCTATGGAATTGGTATACAAAGCCTCTATTTCTTCTCAAATGGCAACTTAGATAAGAAGGTTTACCAAAAATATATATATTTAGGTATATTTCTATAGCATACATCCTAAATATTGGTTAGCTACATATATTAGCTACCTAGCAAGTACTCTTATTAAACCATTAAGTCTTGATGAACACACAAGTTTAGGAAGACTTGCTCTGCCAAAGTTTGCGTAGAGGTGGAAAAAAAATGCAAAACTTCCATATAAACTTCAAATCCAAAGGCTTGATGAGAATGGAGGATTGGCACTAACTAAAATTTGACTCACCTATCCTTATAAACGATATCATGAAAACTAAGCTAAAATATGGAGACCTAGGGACAAAACTATAGAGAAGATGAATAAATCTATTGAGACTGCTTCCAGGGAAGCTAATAAGAACTTCCAAACTAATTCTTTAGATATGTCTATCCCATCTAACATTCATAATGTTATAGAGTGTTAGGTAAACGTAATGCTATACTATAAAAGAAGAAGCTAATCCAATGTTCTCTAACACCTCTATCCCTAATAATAAGGTGGCTATTAATTAGTGTACCAATACTTCTACTATTTAGAAGAGAATAATGTGAAGGAGAGCTTTAAGTCCTCTATATTGCGTGACTATAATTTGGCTTACAGAACTAGAATAATGGAGAAAAGTGAGAACTTCACATCTATTATTTAAAGAAACTTCATCATAAAATCAAAGGGGAAGATCCCTCAAACCCCTACCATCCAATAAGTTTCTTTTAGAAAGTGGAGGGATTAAATTTACCTAAAAACAACAGGATATCAATAATTATATTTTAAGAGAAATGCCCTCAATAATTGGTATGTTAGAAACCAAAATAAAAGAGCAAACCTTTAGCAAAGGATAATAGTTCCTTGAAAACAAATAAAAGACTATTTCAATAAATCATCCCAGTATATTAGGAGAATTATGGTTACTTTTAACCCAAAAATCATCAGATTCTCCATTCTTAACAATTTGACCAATTCTTAAACCTAAGAATCCAATATTCTATTATCCAAGAGGTTGCTAATGACACTTTCAAAAATATTGCAAACCTAACATTTCAAAGATTGTAACTCTATAAAGACTTAGAGACTCTAACTTCCACCATAAATGGTCTTTGTTGGACCCCAAATGTTTCTTCGAAGTTAGAACTATTAAATGAGAAATTTTGGTAATTAGTCATGAGTAAAGAACAAATGATGAAAATTCTTAAATTAGAAATGACAAACAAGATTAAAGTAGTAAATGAGAAGTGTTGATAGATTCACGTTTTGCTTTGGTACTTTTAGGTAGATGACAGGTTATGAAATGGGAAAAATTAAGGTGAAAGTTAGAACTAAAATGAAAGCAAAAACCAAGTTGAATATATGTAGTAAGTCGATGAAAGATATGTAATTTTTGGACCTCGGAGTTGAAAGTTATGGTCCTTATAAGGGGAGATGCTCAGGAGCATAGATGTATCATCTGTGAGGACGTCATATTGTCTGTGATGACATCACATAATCTGTGATGACATCATATTGTCTGTAAAGACATATCGTCTGTGATGACATCATATCTTCTGTGATGACGTCATATCGTCTATAAAGATGCATCGCCTATAAGGATGTATCGTCTGCAAAGATGTATCGTCTGTAAAGTCGTATCGTTTGTGATGACGTCATATCATCTGTAGAGACGTATTGTCTATAATGACGTCATATCCTCTTAAGTTGACTCTACTTCGTCTTAAGAGTTGCATCGTCTTAAGTTGACTTTGCTTTGTCTTAAGTTGACTTTGCTTCTTCTTAAGAGTTGCATCATCTTAAGTTGACTTTGCTTTGTCTTAAGTTGACTTTATTTCATCTGCTCTTTGTTTCGTCTGCCCTTTGCTTCATCTACTCTTTGCTTTGTCTGCTTTTGCTTCGTCTGCTCTTTGTTTTGTCTGCTCTTTGCTTCGTCTACTCTTTGCTTCATCTGCTCTTTGCTTCGTCTGCTCTTTGCCTCGTCTGCTTTTGCTTCGTCTACTCTTTTCTTCGTCTGCTCTTTGCTTCGTCTGCTCTTGCTTCGTCTGCTCTTTGTTTCGTCTACTCTTTGCTTCGTCTGCTCTTTGCTTCGTCTGTTCATTGCTTCATCTGCTCTTTGCTTCATCTACTTTTTGATTCTTCTGCTTTTCGCTTCGTCTACTTTTTGCTTCGTCTATCTTCTCAATTTGTCTCACCCTTCATCTTAGGTTGACTTTATGCTTCATCTTACATTGACCAGAACATCTTCTAGTCCAATTTTGACACTTTAGACGGCAGAATTTGTCTTCAAGGTCTTCTTGAAATTTTAGATCTCAAAGTCCTCTTCAAAACCATTCTAAGATGATTTTAATCTGACATCTATAGAGAGAGTTATGCCATTTGTTCCGAGATAAGTTCTGTATGATTGAGGACGAAAATCATGTTTGATTCTTTCGGCCATAGCTTTGACATCTGACCTCCAAATGAGGTGAATCTTATACCAATAAATTCCGATTACATTTTTCTACCTCTCCATGAAAGTTATAGCTTGTGATGCTATTTTGAAAAAGGATTGATTGAATCAAGGTGAGGGTATCGGTAGGAAGAGTTTGAATGGTAGGAATTTAAGTATAGTGTAGTGTTTCAGTCTAACAACAGTCTGAAATGTTTTGGGCAATAGTTTCAGATTTCTGAACCAAATTGAATGATTTTGGTGTGATTAGAAACTTATGACAATGGAGAACATTTTTTCTAGAAGAAAGAGTTGTGTCAAAATGTTCAAGGGTATTATTGGCAAGACACTTAAGCATAAAAAGACATAAGGCATAAATGGAAGGGCAAATAAGGCATTTCTCAG
>JANZLH020000111.1:564506-576269 GCA_026770325.2 Erythroxylum fimbriatum
GCAATTCTTGGTATAAATTTTATTTGACCGGTTTCCAAGAATCAATTTTAATATTGAACGATAAGCCGCGCATCAGTATTCAAAATAGATACGGGACAGTTCAGGAACTCAGTCACAACAACGTAAAAATTGGAAAGTGTCTCATGAGTATTTCATATGCATTTTATCAAGTATGTTTGATTGACTGAAATGCATGAAAAAAGCAATATGTGCTTATTTGTTATGTGAAATGACGTGTTGCATGAATTGAGTGAACCATCGATGATGGTTACCTCATTGAGTTCGCAAAACTTACCAAAATTACAACATTGTCTTTTCAGGACGGAGAGACAACTCTAGCTACTGTGAGGCTCCACCAGCCGTGTGGATTGTGATTGGCAAGAAAAGTCATGGCTCAAAGGTCGGTCAGCTAAGATTTTTGGACAGATTAGTTAGATTGTAAATATTTTCCTCTTTTATGTAGTGTTTTTGTATTAGGTTTTGATGATGTACATATAGAAAATGTTGAAATATACAATGTAGACATTCGGGTTTTATGAAATAAAATGAGGAAAAAGTTGGTTTTAAAATATTGTGGTTTTTCTTATTATGCATTATAAGTGAATTATGATACTATGCCATGTGAAGTGAATGTAGTGATCGGCTGTAGTGCGCCATTATCGTAGGATATGTATCAGAATGACCTCTAGGCATCTCGGTGTGTATCCTGCAGTAAGGGGGCGCTACATCATGATTATACTAAATTAGATCCAATAGCATAACTTTGTTACTTTCTAGGACACACACTTATTGCATCTCGTCTCTCTAATCCTCATATTTCTCTTTTTCCTTATAAATTTTCTTTAGATTATAGTTTTTTAAGAGTAAATCAATCTTTCACCTCTCTTAAAAAAAATTTCTCAACTGTGGAACTTACTAAAAATCCATTTCCAATTTCTCCTATTCCGTCTGCTTCAATTCCATATACTCTTTATCGGTCTATATGTGTAAGTCAAACCTTAGTTCTTCTACACAATTATTATTGTTTTAATACTACACCTCATAAGCCTTAATTATTCCACAAAGCTAGTTATAATCCTTTATGGTAGAAAGCATTGACATAATAGTTTCAACCACTTATTGATCAATGTGAATGGGATTTTATTGACTTAACCTCTAACATGTTAGTGATTAGTTATAAACGATAAGACTTATAAAGATGGTTCTATTGAACAATATATAACCCTACTTGTCACAAAAGGTACTATTGATCTTAAAATATTTTTTCATCAACAATTTGGCATGAACGATTTAAGACTCCTTAGTTTCTTCCTTGGCCTTAAAGTCTCATCCAACTAATATGGATATTACTTAAATCAATTTGAGTATATTAAAGGGCTTATTTCTAGTATAGATCTCATTAATCTAAGATTTTACAAACTCCTATAGAGTTGCCTAGTATTTTACTAGTAATGGTACTTTTCTCAATGATAGAAATGTTATGGGTAATTGGTTGCTAGCCTTATTTATCTCATAGTCACTCATCCTGACATTAACCATATAGTCCACATTGTTAGTTAGTTCATTTGTACTCTACACACCACTCATTATGTTGCTATCATATATATCATTTGTCATCTCAAAGGGATGTTACTTCATGCCTTCATTTTTCTAAACATTCATCACTTATTCTAAAAGCTTGTTTTAATGTTAATTGGCTTGATGATCCTACTAACCAATGCCCTATAACTAATTTCTATTTTTTCTTGAAGATTAATCATTAAGTTGGTAAAAAATCATTAATCTTATAACATAGTAAGAAGCAAATTGTTGTATCTTGCTCTAATACTAAAGTTGAATATCGAGCGATGATTGATAATACTCGGAGCTTATTTAGTTATGTTGGTTACTCAGTATACTAACTATTAGCAGGATATAGTTGGTTGAATTCTGAAGTATGACTAATTTTTTTATTTTCAAATAAATGTGGGTGATAGGAAGGAAGTGTTTTACTGAAGCAGTGTATTCTCACCAAAATCTTTTTAAGCACCAAGTAATTTTATGGAACATCTTAGCTTTTATCTTACATAAGTTGTTGAGAATGTCAAATTTAGACAAGATGATGTTGCTTTACAAAATTTGCGTCGCTCTCTAGTCGAGGTAGAAGTGACATATCCTTTATAGGAAAAGGAAGACTAAGACCCAACTAAAAAGAGGCACTGCCTCATTATTCTCTTATTCTTTAATCATTACGAACGTGGCTTGAGTTTGACAACACAAAGTAGCTCCGTATCAGGAAAAGGAGCGACCAGAACAATGTCATAATCTACAGATAACTGGAGTTACAAGCATATGCTGCTATAGTGGAAGGTGGCAAGGTCTGTAAGAATCAAACTTGTATACCTGTGTAAATACCAAAGTGAAAACAGCGCAAAAAATGCAAAATATAAAAGGTTATATTTCAGATCACGGCTCAAATTCCAGAATATGATCTTCTACTCCGGTTTGGAGTTGAGTTCATAATTTCCTGACCAAGTTCCTTTATCTTGTTTAGTAGAAGCTTTTGCTCAGTCTCAAGCTGTACCATGTACTCTTCTTGCATGTCCTGAAGGCTCTCCAACTCACTCAAAGATGCTGAGAGTTCTTCCACGTCGCTATCGTCCACCAGAGATTGAAGATTGTTTATCATCTCTTTTATCTAATCAAGTATATAAAGAACCAGTTTACGACTTAAAGCTGATATAGATGGAATTTTTCAGAGAACTTTCACATGCAAATCACCACGCAAAATGAAAATCTTATGCAACACAAAATATCCAAATGGTATCATTAAATGCTTGATCAAGAGCTTAGGAAACTTTCAGGAACATGAGGCTCGGGAGCAATAGTCAATATGCTGGATAATCTCAGGCTGTCATCAAAGAGAGACGGGGACATTCAGAAAACTTCCATTTAATGGCTCCTAAAAAGAGATATTGCTAATATTTTGAGATAAAAACCAGGTCAACTTTACTTAAACCCTCAACAGGAGGAGGTATTGCTCTCCCTTCCTCCACTAAAATTACTAGGTGTAACCAAAAATTCAACCCCAGGTCTGTAGAAATGATACTGACTTTACTGGTGTAGTGCACAATCTGGAACAAATTTCCATTAGATGAGAATATGAAAAAGATAAGAACTATAACAGAGGAATAAACCCTCACCTGGATCGATAGTTGGTGTGATTTAGTTAAAGATGCTTCAGAGTCCAAGCTGGTTCTTTTCTCCCATTCAGGAACTTTCCTAGTTATTTGGATATGGATCTCTCCTCCCGTAACCCCTCCCAGGGGTATCCACTTGTCAAACATCTGGTTTGGAGGCAATCTCTGATATTCAACTACACAGTCACCTATACTTGCTGCCGGTAGCAAAGCATTATGGTCTTTCACATGCAACTCCAATGGACTTCCATCATCAGGGAACTCTAAGGTCTGATTCCATTGAGGATTCAAGGTCTTATAGACAACCTGAAAACCAAACCAAAGCAGAGCAACGATTGTAGTAGTGTAAAAATAGTTTTCAACAACAAATCTAAAAGAATTTGGGATAATGAAATGACATTACTCATAAACTTCTCCAGGTCAAGTATCTACTACAGAGCACATTATCCCGACCAATCAATCATAGGCTAATGCTTAACAGTGAAAACATAGCGATGGAAACTACAGGAAGAAGAGACTTAAGGTGCGGAAGAACTGGCATACTTCCGACTGGATGTGGAAACAGAAGAAAAAAGAACAATGAAAGTGAGATGTTAGGACCAATAACAATAAGCCTAAGATATGGAGAGTGTACTCGAGGGGAAAGAAAGAGGGGGGCTGAGAGGAATGATGTTAAGCAGTTAGAGTTAGTAGTGTGGGGGCTGAATGGGCACAAGGGTGGGAATATAACAGAATGTACGGAGGGGTAGTTAAGAGGGGGCAGAGAGAGAGAAGAGAGGGGTCATTCAGATAGAAAGAAGAGAGAAGAGTGATATTATAGACAGAGAGAATGTATTCTCTCTGAGGAGCTATATTCAGCTCTGGAAGGAAAGGTGTTCAGTAGAATCACCTTGTAATAGCAGTAGGGATCCTCTATTATAATCAATAATATACACTATCTCTAGCATATTAAGCTAGAGTTCTATCATGAGACCTATGAATAACAACAAAGAGAAAAAAGATGTCAAGCACCCGGATTTTCCTTCATTAAGGAGACAGCATCAATTCAAACTCTGATCTATAAGTTGGCCACTGAAGAAAGAAAAGAATATAAATTGTAACTGAATAAGTGTTATTTATGAATGGGGAGTTCAAACCTTAGTTCTCTTCTTTAAGTTTCCATACTGCACCTTTACATATGGATCACTGGTCCCTCTGATATCAGCAGCTATAAGGTCTTTTGCTTCAATTATAACAAGTTCAATCCAACCATTGTTTGAATCTGCACCTGAACCCTGCGATGTTCAGGAGAGGGTAAAGGTGAGGAAATGAAAAAAATATTAAAGTAGGAACATCAAGCTAAAGCATAATAACCCACTGAGACAACACTTCTAAGTTTTAACATATACCAGGATTGTGGGGAAAGAAAAAGAACATTAGAGTAGGGACATCAAGCTAAAGCATCACAATCCACTGAGACAGCATATTGCAAGTTTTAACAGATACCAGGACTGTATGTACAATCATGAACTAACCCAAGGGGAAAAAGAAAGCAAGCAAAAGAGGGCAACATGTATGCCCGACTAAGTATTGTCCAGAAAAAGGGTAATGATTAATCTATTCCTGTGCCATTCATGCTCTTTAGGCATTGTACATTTAAAGATAAATGGTACCTTGGTTCCTTCAGAGTTACCAATCCTGACTGCTTCAATATGCAGCCTCACTTCTCCTGAATTTGCTTTTTCGAGGGGAACCCATATGTCCCTGGTTATACTATCCACCAGCCCTTCCATGTTCACTCGTGCACTTCCAATGTTATCATCTCCAAAGATTTCTTCAGTGTAGCACTTAATCATGAGGCATTCACCACCTCCAACTTCATCAAATTCAAATTTCTGGTTCCAGGCAGGATTAGAAGCATGTGCAGTTTTTGTTCTCTGAAGAACCTGAACACAGATTGAAGTTTGAAAAAGATAGAATTGGGATAACCTGTCTACATTTTCAAGATCTTCAATCTTACTTTAGAAAGCACCAAATCCATTAAGAAAGAACTTACCTTTCCGTACTGCCATTTAACATAAGGATCACACTTCCCAGTTCTTTCTTTAGTAGTGAGGTCCCTTCCCTCGACAACAACTAAATTAATTTTCCTTCCCGTCTTCAGCAGATGATTTGAAGATCCATATGCTGGTTGTTGAGAGCTGCCATGAAACTTGTTCATACTTATTGTACCATCAGAAAATTGCCATTCTTTCAACACAAGTTTGACTCTTAACTGCAACATGAATTGAAGCAACAGAAATACCTTAGCTGCTATCACTGTATCTTTCTGAGACATAAAGGATATACAACAAGCTTAAAAAGAAAAGATTAGCTAAGATTGTTATAAGAAAATTAATTCAAGACCCTGTTGGGACCACTGAGCAAAGTAATGAGGAACCTCGATAAGTTCACATGCAACCAAAGTTATCAACAGTTTTAAACCTCCAAAATCAAATTCTTCGACAATCAAAACATAGCTTTTTAGGACAATTACCTTATAACTTATGCATTAGCGTATAGATTACATAATGCTTATCCATGTTCTGACATTGCACAATGGCAAACACGTTAGAGGTTAGGCCAAGCCAAGAAACATGGCCTCAATGGCAGATATATTAAGTACCAGAAAAGTATAATTTCCTGATTGCCAGTGCAGTCATTTTAACAGTCACAGTATATGAAAAATGAATCATAAGAATAGAGGAATATGAACTGGGGGAGTCAAAAAGCAAGAGATATTAAACAAGCATCAAAACTTGTTAGCACCAGAAGCAGGTGATCAGCAAAGTTAAAATAACTGTTTTACATATATGGACTTTAGATTCTTTTATGTACCTCCCCTGAATCAACTCCCTCCAATGGAACAACCATTTCAACTTCTTTTCCACAAAACTCAGCACGTGCGGCTATTACACCAAAGTCGGGTCCTATTGCCCAAAACATAGATGAATCATCTGCAACGTACTTGATCTATTCAAAAGGTCAGAAGAACTGAGTGGGAAAAAAATTAAGGATGACAGTACAAAATAAACTCAAATCATACGTGAAATATTTTGCTATCAATTAAAGAGACATGTCGCTTTAAGCTAATTTTACCCAGCAACATAATATTCTTACATCCATCTATTAAAAATTTTGTATTTTTTCTTGAACTAGATGCATTTTGAAAATATTTGTTCATTGAAAGTTCCTATATTTGCTTGAGAGTTAGAGCTGAAGCATAACCACATTTTCAGGTTATCTAATACATTTCCCTTCATTGAATGGTTTAGTTCCACTCAGCTACCATAAAAACAAAAGTCACGTATCCTTATCATTATGTTTAACAGTCCACAACCCAGTCAATGCATCCAACTTGTTAAAAAACAAAAAAGCATTCAATAATTAGCTCCTAATTCTTTTTCTACACAGCGTTGCTTTGAGAAACAAAAATTAACTTCTTAATTCAGAAAACAAGGGCGACATGAGGTAGTCATAGGACCTTTACACATGTTTACCAAACCAACGTACCCATAGTTCCTCTTCAAACGTTTGTAACACAGTAAGGGATAGATGAAATTACAGACCTCCTCTTGCTAATGTATAAAATATGAACTGACATCCACAAATGTGAAAACTAGAGCATGGACTGAAAAGACAAGAGTTTGAAGTCTTTAGTGTAAGAATCAGTTTACTATTGAAATTTGAGTATCCTAAGAATAGATTGGAACTGAAAACTCATAGAACGCATATGCAACATAACAGAGATTTACTATCTATGCATAAAATTCATGCCGGTGTTATAAAGCTGAAAATGCATACATATCGAAAGCAGACCTAAATGAAGTCACAAGTTAAGGTTCTTAATTACCTAAGAGTTTGAACAGTAACTTTACCTTTATCTCACAACTTGCTACAAAGTCATACTTAACACTGCCTGGGGTGAAAGCGTAAAGCTGGAATCGTAGAATTCCTGTATCTTCATGCAAAACCATGTTGAATGTTGAATCATATCTAGGATTTAACCCTGGTGTTGCATCTGTTCTCCTTGTCAATTGCCCAAGTTCAACCTCCACAAATGTATGCAGATCTTTGTTACCAAACTTTTCTTCTAAACTACCATTCCTGTAATATAATTTTTTTGATGGGCTCCCTTTGAAATTATTCCCGGAAAGCTTACTAGCTGAAATGACTGAAACATGTATGATTCCCCCAACAGCCTTCTTCCCTAAATCCACTGCTGGTAAACTGAAGCATCGACGGCGAGGTTCAACCATAGTCTTCACTAAGGTTTCAGTAGCAATTTTGACCTGATGGACAAAGCAAATTAGAAAAAGGAACATCCATATATAAGCATTTCCTTTGTCCAAAAGGTAAAGAGAATATATTTAAAGAACCCAATTTCATATATAGCTAGTTATCATAAAACAACTAGAATTCTGTGGAGATCTAAACAGTTATCAGATCCAAGAGAAGAAGCATACAGCTAACAGTTCTGCCGATATTAAATCATTTTGATAAACACAGCCAAGAGAGAAAACTAAAGCAAGATAAAATTGAAAGAGCACAGTACATGAAGCGCAATTGTGGCTGACCACTTTATACATGTTCTGTTTATAATCAAAGAAACACACTCCACCAAAGTGAAGCAGAGTAAAACAACTAACTAAGAGAAATACCAGCCAAGAAGAAACACCAGGAAGCTCTGTCGCTGGAAGTGACTGGCTTCCACCACTTCCAAAAGCAATTCCTATGCGCACTTCAGGGGTCGATACAAATGAGTACAATATTGCTCTCCCTTCTAGAGCTGGCATCAAGAGAAGCTGTAGAATGTTGACAACCAGTCAAGTAGCAAGATAAAACCATTAACAATCAATATAATTTCTAAAATTTTACATTTGAATTGTATTCTTCAGGATTCACTTATGGTTTGTGTGGGAAAATGTAATCTGTGTAATTATGTCCATATTTTGTGGGGATTGTGGTCCTAATTATGTCCATAAAATTAGGAAAGAGTATCCCATAAATCATGGGATCTAACAAATCTGTACAAATTTATTTCCTACCTTGTACTAGGGTTAGTGTGTATAAAGCTATTGTATGTCTATTAGTTACTTATGAATAAAATTCCTCCTTCAAATTCTGTCATTTTTGTCAGTTTGTGTGCAAGAATTTTTATTGAACTTCATGCTTTGCATATTATTCTGTATATTGTCCATTTTGTTGAATAGTATTACCTACCAAATCTCTGGTGTAACTGATAGGATCTTGTCCTTGATTTAAAAATTAAATAGGAAAAATCAAACTTTGTAAATAAAATGCACACACATCATGATAAAAATAAACAGATTTTGTTGTTGCAAATAAAAAGACAGGGTTACCGACATAGTTGTCTGTAGATGCAAATAAGTAACTTCCAATTAATAGTTTACACTGGCAACAATTTGTAAGTCTGATGCTGAACTAAACAAACCATTCACTTCCGAGTAATACTGATATTTTCGGCCACACACACACAACACAACTACAAGGTGCACATGAACATAAACATATACATCAAAACAACAACAATCAAATAGGCACAGCCAGCCCCTAATTCACTTCCAGAAAAATAGTAATTAACATACATCACCCTTGATATGGAGGCTGTTGATAACTATACGAGCAGTTCCCTTAAATGGCTTGGCTAGCTTAGCCAGCAACATAATGCTCATGTCACTTGTGTCCCAATCAAAACCGAGATGCATAATTTGCTGCCAAATAAATAAGAATGCTTCATCAAATTACTTGATATGTAAATTCTGGAGTAGAATGATAGAAAATGATACCATAACTTATAACTTTAAGTGATGTTATGTGCATCTCTTTATCCATTAAGGGCCAACCTTTGTGCAACTGTGGAATTATTTCACACTAAAACAATAAAAGAGTGGATTGAAAACTGCAGAAAATTAGGCTTCAGATTGTTACATAGAAAACTAATGCAAAGTAATCCTAATGGATGCATACAGAAACTATTGCGTAAGAAGACTCTAAAAGTTCATTTGCAAAATTTGGAACAGTGAGGCTGGAAACCAAACCTGATCACCTAAAGTTGACCAGCTAGTCCCTTGTAAGGCCAGGCTAGGTGGGCTTGAACCTAGTGAAAACTCCAGCAGTTCAACTTTTTCCTAAAAAGTGCAAAATTTCCTCAGTAAACAACAACGTTATTGCTGAACATCACAACAATTTTTGCCACTCAATCTATTAAAAACAAGAAGTGAATCACTTACTATAAGCTTTGACTTGTTCTGCCTCAAACGTTTCTGCAGTAGAAGTTTCAGCTCATAAGCAATTAAACAGCAGAATATGCAGTAAGGATTGTTCTGACTTATGAGAGAGAGTTGTGACTGTTAATCACTTTATTGTGCAATAGTAAGCACGTGCAAAGAGCACGTTTGATATCAACAAAATATGACCGCCCCCAACATCTATTACGGGTCAGAATTGAACCATAACGGAATTTCGGTCTATACCGGCACAATAATATCAGATTAGGGGGGAAGAGTAGAATTAGAAATTGATAGAAAAGCCAGGATATGGGCTCGTGTGAGTTGGAAACAGAAAATATCTATTTTAGTTCTATCATCAGCTGTGGGTTCGAATCTAAGAGAAATTCTAGAATGTGTGCTACCGTGAAAGTTTCTTGTTTTTCCTTAATGATAAGGAGGGAAACAAAAAGGAGTCAAAAGAGAATTCCATTTTAGAGTTTTAAAAACAATTTACTTGCGTAGGTGGAGATCCAGTATTTTCTGAATCCTTATGTAAGGAATTACAAAATAAATTCTTTCAACATAAATGTGACATAGGAAAGATTGGTCGACTAAATATGGTGTTGTAACCATTTTTTTCTAGAATTGTCATACTTCTTATCCCACTTTCAAATACTAAAGCAAAATTGCAGGATAAATAAGACTACAGAGGGTTATGGTAAGTGGTTAATGAGAACTTGAATACAACTTCAGCTGAATATCCTATTACTTTATGTGCTAGCATGGCCTCTTTGTCAACAATAAGTTGCAAAAAACTAAGGAAAAAAATATGAAGATTGCAGAAAACAATTCGATCATTTGCTTCACCAAAATGTCAACATAAGGAGAACACACAAGCAATGAGCAGAAGATAAATATTGCTTCTGCAATTATATTCCACAAGTTAATCAACATGGCCTGAATCTAACCTCAACCATTGATGAGAACCTTGTTGAAAATTTTGGGTTAAAATAGTTGAGCCAAACTTCCATAAATAGCTTGTTCAGCCACTCACAATGTTCCACTGGCGTTATTCGCTGTACAATGGCGCGAAATGATCAAAAAGTTCCACATTATACAGCAGAAATTGAAGCAGTCCGCAGGAAATAAGAAGAAACAATAGGTACCGAGGTGCTCAACGCTACTCGCTTCCATTTTGTGTTCAAGTCTTCGACAAGTATCTGACGTTGATAACTGTAATACTGCAAAGTAAAGTCCGGTGTCGTAAGATTTCCATGCACCATCATTTAAATCCTCAAAAGTCCCCAATCAAACCACACAACCACAACACATGCAGCTCAAAGAAGCACGGTTCTGGCATATAGTAAACAAACAATTCACTGCTACGAGAAGAAGAAACAAAACAAATCCACGAGCTTTATGGAGAAAACAGTAAGAATTTTAAAGATTTCATGCTGCCTCCACGTAACAAAAACAAAGACAGGTATGGATAAAAAATAAAATGCAGAACACAAAAATGATACGGAACAACAATCGAACTCCCCGAATTTCCCTCTCGATGAGAAAGTTATTAAACAACCTAGACACAAAAGATCAACGCAGTATGATTTGGAGCAACCAAACAAAATTCGGCCGAACTGCATTCGAACAGAGAGTATCAAAAGCGGAGAGAGAAACATAGACGATTTTGTAACTTGCCTGAACAGTGGCCCAAACAGCAACAACAAGAGGAACCCAGTTGGAGAAAGTGAAAAGCCATCTCTCGATGCACCAAACGAGCAAAACCAAAGGGATTAAGAAAGGAAGAAAAGGCTTTTCAGCAAGGAGTTGATTAGAGAATTCCAAAGCCTCTTCAACTTTAAGAAGAGCTTTCCTTCTTATCCTCATCATTTTTCTGAGCCAAAGAAAAGAATCACCTTTTGCTTCCCTTACCCATGTACACCATTAAAATCGTTGAAAAGAATTCACGATCCTTGTTAAACTCTCCAGAAAGGAAGTACAGGCAAAAATGGGAACTGCCCAAGTGAAAAGATGGTGGGAAGATAGGATGCTTATTGTTGGAGGAGGACTTGAAAAGGTTGGAGAGACCGCCAGCCACCAAGTCTCCCGTGGGAGACGAAAAGTCGTTGGAGTCAGCAAGGTCGTTTAATTGCGCATAACTAATTTACAGCTGGTTTGGAAAGTCTGAATTTAATTCAAGTATGTCAGCTTTTTTGAAATTAAAAAATGGGATGAATTCGATTGAAATCCGCCTCTTTTTTATAAATTGAATTTACTCCTTTAAATATAATAATTTAATTACATTGAAACTTAAGATAGTGTCTTGCTCTTTT